>JALLOT010002950.1:0-11947 GCA_036939595.1 Thalassiosira livingstoniorum | reverse complement strand
TGGAAGTAGTTCTACTTCCACCGGAACTGGTGGAGTTAGACGGATTGGCGTTAAAAATAATATATGCTAATTTGTCTTACTAAGCCATCATCAATCAACCACCAACGACGACACCAACAACAACACCAAGCACAAAACCACTGGCACAATAGCAACCCACAACCCACAACCCACAATGCTCCGGACGCTGGATCAGAATCGGAATGACAAAAAATTGGATGGGGTCTATTATTTTTGCCCATCCGCCGTCTGCAGTATGTTCAACCAAAGGGCTTTTTACGCGTGCAAGTCTGTTGAAAGTAAGGAGAAACATGTTCGATCCTACTCTGCTGTCTGGCAGTTATGGTGAAGGCGATGACTACGGTGGTGACTGAGACGGCGGCTACCCCCTTTGCCGCCTTTGCCAGCATCGGGATCGGCGCTGGGGTGACATTTCAGGCAAACGCCATTGAATACTTTGCCTTGAACCGTCAATGGATACCGTTCTATCTTGAGGCCCCCATATTTCTTCCTGACATCATAACATCGAATAGGATCTACTGGGCATGTTGTGCAAAGACCGTTGCGGTCGCGTTCATTCTTGATTGGATCTCGATCTCGCGTCCTCACTTGGCCGGATGGATCGAACTCCATTTTTCACGGTTATTGTATTATGTGATGAGAATCCGGTGGAAATCCGACGATTCTCTGTTTCGCTATTCGCTTTTGATATCTGAATGTTGGATGTGTCACATGGTGCACGACTAGTTCCACGGCCATGACCATGACCAAATTTGCACCACAGACAACAGACGACAAACTCAACATGTCAGCTTTTGAGGGGTCAAACACAAGCGCCATAGCTCATAGCAGCTAATAGCTAACTCGGCGAAATAGGATTATGCGCACTGACTTTTGCCATCAATCATGCAACATAATGTCTTCACACTTTCTGGTCCCAGCCCCTGGCTCCAGACATAACTGATCAAAACATAATCAAAGGAACAATATTGAAAGTCATGCACGGAAAAGTGACCTATCGGAAACAGAGTCGAGGAAGCTCAAGAAGACGGGATGTTGTGGAAGACTTTGCTCTCTCTGCCCCGAAGGGGAAAAACGATGGAAATAATCGAGAAAGGTCGAAGAATGAAACAGGCGAATGTGCAATTTGCCACGAAAGCCGTCCCCTGATTGAGCTTTCTCCAAACTGCCAATGCCACGAGGCTGCTTGTCGCAAGTGCCTTCATCGAATTTACGTATACGACGCCCAAAAGTCTCTCCACAATTATCCTCTCCGATGCTTTCATCCCGAGTGTCATCAATTCATACACACATCGCAGCTGCGAAAGCATGGCTTACTAAGAGTATCCGAAACCGGAAAACATAACGAAATGATGATTCTTTCCAGAAAGCTGTCGAGATCTAAACAATGCAGTGGCGTGAAAGCAGCAGTATGTCCCTTTTGTCACTCTCCCAATGTCTGTACAAAACTCCACAATTGTGACACTAGACTTCAGTGTTGTGCGTGCACAAGAATGTTTCCAGTAAGGCCTGACTTTATGTTTAGATTAAAGACAGTGATATGCCCTGCATGCGATACATCCCATGGAATTCATAAAGTGCCAACCGAAGATACGGCAATGCATTGCAAACGATGTGACGTGGCTTTTGTAATAACTCCATACTACTCAACAATCCAAGCTTTGGAAGACATGTTCTCTCATAGAGTCAGCAGGTTGGAAAGCGGCTGGGCAAAATGTCCACATTGTCGTGTTCTTATTTTGAAAGATGGTGGTTGTAGCCAAATGTGTTGTGGTTTTTGCAAGAGCGAATTTGATTGGCGAGATGCTTTGGAGTTAACGGAATATTTTGCGAGGGTACCAGATTCGGAGATTCATTTTTGGTACTGAACGAGCTTTTCCTGTCTCGCTTCACATTTGCATCAAATGTAGAAATCTAATTTTTGCAACGGTTCAAACTGCTCTTTTTTGCTTCTGCAATTTACTGAAGTCTGAAATCAAATTACTGATGGGCAATAATGAAGCGAGCTCTCTAAATCGTACTAATTAGGTTACTTGGCCATTTTTTTACAGTTGATTTGTACCACTCACGGTCCTGTCACAGCCTTTCTCGAATGAAGAGCCACGAGAGAGCGAAAAATAGGCAGGAAAACGTACTTCTCTTGCAAACATGACATCTACGTGTGGGTAATTACTAGTTTGAGGCTAATTCCTTTGCCTTCCACTTGAAGTACATTTGGTTCGCTTCTTCATTGAAATACTTAGGTACTTTGGTGGGGTATGTGCGATGTGCAATGTGCGATCGACTACACGATGTGCGATTGGCTGCATGATGCACGGTGCACGACAAAGAGACAACAAAGAGTGCACGGTGCACGGTGCACGACAAAACAAGGATCGATTTTTCGTGGGGTCAGCATGCAAAAAAGATATACAGCAAGCTCAACCATTTATTTGTTTAACGCTTCATAAATGTTTCCACAATTTTTGGCAGAAAGTTCCAAAACTGATTGCTTCAGTGCAGAAAAACAACGTCGAACACCATGCCCAATAGATGCTTTGCACTTGACAAGGTGACTGGTCGGAAACAGGCCCGAGGATGTCTACGAAGACTAGATCTCGTTGAAGACTTTGTTCTGAATACCCCCAGATGCAAAGAAGTCAGAAACACCGAGGCAAGCAAAAACAACAATAAAATGGCCAAATGTGCAATTTGTCACAAAAACTCCTCCTTGATTGAACTCTCCCAAAAATGCCGTCATCACGATGCTGCTTGTCGCAAGTGCCTTCATCGAATTTACGTACACGACGCCCAAAAGTCTATCGACAATTATCCTATCCGATGCTTCCATCCTGAGTGCAATCAATTCATACAAACATCACAGCTCCAGAATCAAGGCGTGCTCAGAGAAAGCGAAGCCAAAAAACACAAAGATATGATGATAAATTCCAGAAAGTTATCAAGGTCAAAACAATGCAGTGGCATCAAAGTAGCAGTCTGCTCCTATTGCCACGCGCCCAACGCCCACTCAAAAAATCTTAACCGTGTCAAAAGGATTCAGTGTATCAATTGCGTGGGTTATTTCGTGGCAAGNAAAGGATTCAGTGTATCATCTGCGCGGGTTATTTCGTGGCAAGGCCTCATTATAACGCAGGTATGAAAACTGTCATATGCCCTTCTTATTCTTGCAACACGCCCCGTGGAATTCGCGGTGTGCCACCACAAGATCTTGAAATTCGATGCAGGAAATGCTACGTGACTTATGTGGTCACACCATACTATGCCACAATTCACGCATTGGACCAAATGTCATCAAATCTAGACAGGTGGTGTCAACATGGCTGGGCGAAATGCCCTCATTGTGGAATTCTAATTTCTAAAGAAGGAGGTTGCAATGAAATGGTTTGTGGACATTGCAAATGTGAATTTGATTGGGGTCATGCATTGATGCTGAAGAAAAGAATGGCAACAGTTCCTGATAACGAGATCCATCTTTGGTGTTGAACTGGGATTGTTTCCAACTTGATTTTACTGAATCTATTGCATCAAGTGAGTCCACACCCCAAGTGCAGAGCCAGTTTTCCTCAAAAAGGCAGCATACGACACTTTTCAGTTTTGAATTTTTAAGGATGCATTTCACATTTCGGCAAAGTTTTTCAAGGTTTTCAGAGTGAAACTTACCTGATTAGAAATCAAATATTTGGGCTTGCTATGATTCGTGACAGCATCAATTTTTGTAACAATCAGAACTTTTCAAACTGATTGTATTAGTATGGTTTTTTGCCCCTTTATGCCTCCTGCTCTCAATTTGGTTAACTGCATAGGATTTTCTAACTTCGGAAAAATATTTGGCTTTGGACAAGAATCCATGCAATATCACAGCTACACCAATCGTTCAGTAACATCTGGAACTCTCTGTTAGTCTGAAAGGAATCATTTGATTTGATAGAATTATCTCGTAGCATATAGCTTTTTCTCAGAAAAGTGAAATTATTATTAACACAAATGTATCAGTTTTCATCGTTTCAAGATAAGAATTTAATGAAAACTATAATCAACAGATTGTCAAATATTCATACATAAATAGATACATTTTGGGTAATCTTCATTCTGATCATTAGCACAAAGCACAGATGAATTTGGATTTTATTGAAAAAGGATCCTGCCAGTGCCTTTCTTGTCTGACAATTATCAATTGTACCTAGGATTTGACAATAATGATTCAAAGTTTTCAGCCCAGAAATTGTGTAAACTGAATCAACTTTTTTAATGTTGCATAAAATCATTGCAATAAAATGTTTTTTATCTATTGCTTCAAAAGCAGAGTCATGGCTCCTTTTTGTAGCTCCTTTTTTATAATAAAGTGGAGTAAAACAATGGAATCCAAGGACAGAACTATTACACTCCATTTCCAGTTCCCATTCCCCAATATCAAACCTGTGTCCAAGCACAATCCACAGTGCACAGAATCAATTATGAGCTACAGGGCAGATTGCCTACCCAATGTACAGATGCAATGCCAGCAGTAGCCCCAGCAACCACTGTCTCTAACTTGCACTGGCCCCCATCACTAGGAACAATGTCAGTCATAACTGCCGCTGGTCTAGTTTGATGGTCTCAACCCTCTTCATTATCACATAATTGATGCTATATGTCTTGCGCGTCATTACTGATGTTGTTGCAGTCTACATTGATGATACATCACCCGCACCCTTTTCCCATATTCATTTACTAGTTGATGGTGACTGTTTACTCCATATCAAGAAAACAATGTGTACTTCTCATGAATGATGCACAAAGGGGAAGTGCATTGATATTTTGGGGGTGTCATCCAATTTGACAATTTACTTTGAGTAGTGACATTTAATTTGAGGAAAAGCTCCAACAACTTGACTTTCAGGCCGCTAGGCCATGAGTCTAATCTCTTTCGGGTAGTGACTGACAGTTGGAATAAAACAAAGTTGGTCATTATATTTTGGGATCTCTTGATATGGCAATATATAACTTTTTGGTTGGAAAGACAATGGTTCTCATATTTGATGAAGTTTAGATCAAGCAAAATATGTGCTAAGAGAGAATAAGCAAAATTGACTTCTGTTCTGAAGAGTATAAAAAGTGACAATACTAGAATAGCCAAGTCTAATACCATAAATCATGTTTAGTATTTGAAATTAAATTAAATATAATCAAAAATATTTCAAGAATCAACTAATCTAGGTGGTTTTTGCTTTTTCATGAGTCTTGTTTCTTGAAGTGAAACTATTGTATTTATGTTCCATATTGGACCATCAAACAAGTAAAGCTTTAACCACAGAAAGCTTGAACAAAACTGTGACAAAGATTCCAGAGCAATCTCCCAAAATGTATGACCAAATCAAAAGTCAAAACCAAGTCAAAATATTAAAAAAGAGTCTAAGCTATTCAGCACTTTTTATCAAAATAATATTGTTTTTTTGTGTTGAATGTTTTTCTATGAAGTTTCAACAAATGTGTAAAGCACAAAATATTGAAAAATATTCAATTGTATAATATGAAAGTGCTAATTTTTTATTCTGACTGTTTTGTGCAAAATGATGGATTTTGAAGCTGATGAACTTTTCTTTCTCATAAATGATTATGATTTTTCCTCAATATCAAATAAATGTTCCAAAACATGTATGATTATAGACCAAAAACATATCTTGACTTAAGTGGAAGAAATTTTGTTATTTCTGCATTGTCTTGCAACTACTTGATACAAATTGTAGGTAGAACCAATTTAAAATAAATGATGACCAAATAATTGGCTCATTTGATCTGAAATAAATATTTTGTAAGGTATCAGAACTTGTATATTTTATTGATAATTTACAGAAAAAATAAGTAAATCTTAGAATTATCCCATTTTGGTTGAGAAACATTATTGGTTGTTTTTTGCTGCTGCTAGGTACAGATTTGACCAAGTTTTGACCTGAATTTGTTTGCACCCCAGAATTTCAGCACATGGTCTTGATTAAATTATTTTGCAACTGAAACTTTTTCTTTTGTGCTTTCATTATAGACTGGAAAATAATGCTTTGGATTTTGATGTTACACTTGTAAAAAATGTGAGCAATTTCCAAAGTTAATTCATTCTTGAACTGTTCCAGGATAATGATCAACTATGGTTTGGCCCAATTTTCAAGTAAGCAGCTTCAAAAACATTTCAGGGAGTATTATTACAAAACTTCCACATGAAAGCTGAGGTTTTAGATTTTAGTTGTTCTGAAGATAGAGTTGCAAAACTCAACCCATAAAGATTTTTCTGTGGAACTTGTTTTGAGACATGTTTGTTTTTAGTTTTGAACCAACAGAACCAAGCATGTTATTTTTTGTACACCAAATTATCAAAATGATACCTTTGACCAGCACCCACATCTTGACTACAATACAAATTATCACATACTACTCAAAGTATAGTAGTACACTTCAATAGGAATAGTTTCAGTAAGTGTAAAAATACTATGCAAATATTGTTGATTATTGAAACTAATAGCTGCAGGGTTGCAAACAATAAGTAAAGTTAAGACATAATTACAACATATTAATTCCTCTAGCCATTGGTTTTGTTTTAGTCTTCCTACTCAAATACATCATTTCTGGAACATACTGAGAGTTATTAAAAATTAGTGATTTGGTGATTCTTGGTAGAATTTTACATAACTGATAGCAGATTTTTTCATTGCTTAAAAAGAAATATTTAAGAAACAAATTTAGCCATCATAAGGTTTCTTCTTTTTGTGATAGAAACCATATATAATTCTCAAAAATGACATTTTTACTTAAACATAAGATCTTTTTCCTCCATGCAGGATTTTTTCTTTTGTGTTCCACCATGGTCTACAATTTTTGTTGTATCCACCACTTTTTTGCCATGTTGTACCATTTCTGCCATTTTTCACTGTTTTCTCCCATTTATAAAAAAGTTGCACAAAAACTAAAGAATGTTATTTTTGAATAAAGTATAACTTTGTAATTAAAACTCTCACAAAAATGAAAAATTCAAAAAATACAAAAATAACTTGTTTTCTTTGTGATGAAGAGAACAGTTTTTCAATTTTTGTAAGATTTTTGTCAAAATAGGTAGAAAATTAAAAAAAATGAATTATTTTGCTGATATTTTTTTGGAAAGCTTTGTTTTCCTCATGGAACAAGGTAGGCCTAGGTACGTAAGTATGTAAGTAGGTAGTAGAAAGTAAAAAATAGTATTGTATACTTACATATTCATGATATTGGTAATACTATATGATAGAAGTACCTCTATGACTACTTTTACATAGATATGTACTTACTGTCAGTACTAGTACATCATACCATGCTACTTATTATTTTGTAGTAACTAAATACTACTTACTAGATCTCGAGGTACTAATAATTGAAAGAATAGAATGGAGGAAAATGACAGAAAATGGCACATTCCCACATGGAGGAACATGCCATAATTCTTCCAAGCATGGCAGAACATAGTGGAATTCCACCAAAAACAGTAGAGTTCTTCCATTTCAGAAGAAAATCAAAATGGCAGAAGAAATTGTGCTGTGGTGGAAAAAGTGTTGCCGCTTAAGCAATCATACTAATTTTGAGAAATATGTTGTTTTCACTGTGAAAACAAGAAACTCTTTCTGTGACAAAACTTTATTTCTTAAATGTTTCTTTTTGGAAAACGAAAAATCTTTGATCTGAAATGCAAAATGTTGCTGTTAGTTTCCAAATTTCTAATGTTTTTATTTCTTGGTGTGTTCAAATAAGTTGGTTGATAATGAATCTCCCATCCTTTTTCAATGCATCTATGTGTGTGCCCAATTACTAGCATTGCTTTGGCTTTGGCTTGGTATCAAGTTGTTATTTTCAGCCTTCTCCTCTATTTCTTTTTCTTTTTTGACTTTACCTCTCTTTTGTTTTGCATTGTGTTTGAGAGTGACAACCTGATATTTTTCTGGAACAAAAGTCTTCCTTAAGATAAAACTCCCATTCCCACTGATTAATTACAGTAAACTCTGGATATGCAACAATTTTTAAGTTGTCATGTTCTTGGGTAATCAGGGGTTTCCTTTGAGTGACATTATGCATGTAGACAAATGCTGCACATGAACCATTAAGCAAACTGATAAGAGATATCAGTGAATTCCTTTGTATTTGTTCTTGGGACTTATGTATATTCCCATGTGCACATTATGTTTTAATCTTGTCACATGCTTTTAAATGTTAAAGTCTTCAATTTATAACTTGGGATTTTAAACAGAACTGCTCCTGTCAACAAGTAAGTATAAAAGGCACAGAAGCTGTGTCCTGGTAATCTAACAAGAGAAAAACAATATATCAAATAAGCAAACATCAAAACAGCAAAACAGCAAAACAGCAAAACAGCAAAACAGCAAAAAATTAACCAGCAAAACAGCAAAAAAAACAGTAAATTAGCAAAACCAAAAAAGCAAAAAAGCAACAAAGCAACAAAGCAACAAAGCAAAAGAACATCAAAACAGCAAAACAACAAACACTCATCTACAATGATTTATTGATCATTTGTGTAGTCCCAATATTTGTTACATGTAATTTTTACAAGATACCACAGTATCAACACAAAATTTGTATTCAAACCTTCTTTAAAAATAAAAAAAAACTACTTTACTTTCATATAGATTGCATTAATTAGCCATGTAAGGTATTGCAAAAGATTTTCATTGTAATTCTTAGTAGCTATCAAATTGGTCAAATTGTTTATTCTGAAATGTCTCATAAACACAAACCTAACAATCAAGACCCAATCTACTAAATACTGTTAAGCTGATTCTCATTATAACCTTGGTTTATTCATTCTACTTTCTGCTTTTGCAATTAAAATTGATGGTTGTCATGACACTCTACCATTTAAAATTCTGTTGGTCTCTATCAAATGCAAAATGTACAATGCATGTAGCCCAGGTTTGGTAGATTACCAATTGCCTGATCTAGAGGAAGATAGATCCTCTGTAGTCATTGTAATGCATTATGAAAAATACAATTTTATCACTTCCAATCTTCATTCACACGTACTGTCAATAGACAAACTTCATTCTTGTATTCCCTTAGTGTCATATTCTAACTTTCTTCACATGGATACTGCTTCATCTTCACTCTCTAGCACAATATTCACAACCAAAATACGTTATCACATGACCAAGCTATTTTCTTTCCCTGGCTCATATATTCCTGGAAATTCAAAAAATTACAAAGACAATGGCTTGCTAATACATTGAAAATCTTTTGGTTCTGAAAGTTCAAAACAAACAACATTTAGTTATAGCATCAGAAATATATACTCCATCAACATTGACACAATGATGATGATTCATTACTACTACCATTAGAGGTTTGTTTTGGGTTATGAAGAATTAATTAGTTTCTGTCAGTGCAAAAAATATTTACATTGTTTTTGAGTATGCAAATATTGTAGAGAATTTGGGATGTGGCCTATCTCAAATTTTTCATTGGAAAATCTTTATTAATGATGATATACTAAAAAATATTTTGTTCAATATTAGTTGTACCAGTGGAGTTTGAATCATGTTTATCAGGGTACATTTTTTCTTGAAATACTATGTCTTAAATCCATGCTACTTAATAACCTAGTAAACCACATATTTTCAACAGGTTGAACAACTTTTTACCCAGACAACCTGGATTGTAATCTGATTGTTTTGGTCATAATTGTTGTTTTTGCATGGCATTGAGTTTGTTGGTGGTGCATTATTTTGTTTTGGAGGTGATTTTTGTGATGAAGGTGAAGGTGTTTTGGGGTTAGGTGTGGTTTGTGATGGTGTTGCTATATTGCTCAGCAATATCACTTCTATTTCTAACCTTCCTTAAGAAAATATTACATATACCCCAACAAGCTTTGTAAGAAATTTTAGAGATTAATTTTGCCTCATTTCACTGACGGACTTTATACTTGAATTTATCAGGGTAATAAAGTCCAGAATCCAGAAGTATTTTGAATATGATCACTAGTTTCCAAGCAGGAAACTTGCTTTCCCAACATAGCTGACACGGCAATAGAACTTAAACAAGTACCTAAAAATATGTCTCACACTTCATTTATTTTGAGACTGTATATTACAAAGAAACCACATTTTTTCTATTGGAAACTTTTTGACTTTTCTAGACCCAACATTGCATGTTGGTCCAAACAAATTAAAAAAAAACTACGCACAGTTTTTTGACTAGGTACTCATATAAGTTCCTACTTTGTCATTCTACAGGATTTGTGTAGAACCAGAATGTTTCACAAAACTAGGTACTTATATGAGTACCTTGATTTTTTGACAGGGCCTTTGTAGACACCAGTATGATTTTTGTAATTTGGTACTTATATTAGTACCCTAGCAATATGCAAAATAACTAGCAACAGATATTTTGTGTTGATATTGATAAATGAGATCAAATTTGGATATCCAACCCTTGACCAATACACAACAATTCACCATTAGTGTATGGGTGGGTAAATGAACCACTCAGTGACCCTTAAATGGAGTTTTTTCATCCCATTTTTGAACTTTCTCCTAATTTCACTCTCCTGTCAGCCCATCAATAGGTAGTTGCAAGAAAAGTTTTCAAAATTATTGTATTTTTTAAATAACATTTCTATGTGTTCAATAGCACAAATATCAAAATGTTTTCCATATTAACCTATCAACTTGTTCTCTTGTGTGCACAGCAACTACATTTTCACCCAAATGATATTAACAATTGCAGCTATGAATGGACTGCAATAGTTGCAGCTGAGTCCATGGCTCAGTACCTCTTGAGCCATGAACTCCTTCATTGCCAGCAATATTGATGTGTGCTGTTGCCATTTGTGGTTCTGATGGAAATCACCATCAGTACCACAAGCAGCAGTGTGGACTACTGACATTGCCATGAAGCAGCAGAAACATTGACAACACTTGTTTCAATTCAAAGTGATGGCAATGGGAACCTTTCATCCTATTGCCACAAATTGTGTAGAAAATTATGCAGCAGATTATCTTTATTGCAATGGCAATGACCAGTACAACAAAGACGACATTTCCAGCTGCCATTGTAAGATGCCAATGACCACAAAAATTTCACAATATTGTTAAGTAGTTTTCGTAGAAAAAAATAATGATTAGCTATAATCAACCACCCACTCTAGTCCAAGTTGTAGGTTAATAATGCTAGGGTGGTCTGAAAAAGCTTTTTAATTGCATGAATCAAACAAACACTACCACCACCTTCTGAATAGAGGCTGTCAACTGTCTACTTTACTTCCCATCATTACCAAAGCCGCCAAAAATGTAAAAACATACATTACAATGACAGACAACAAGTGATAATGAGTGAAGCCTTCACCAGATGGAACGGCATCAAAAAGGTAAAGAGAAAGTATTCCTTCACCTTCAATACCACCCCAGTCATCCCCTGTCTTGCCAACTTCAAAAACTTTGACAAAAACATGTCCTCTTCTACCAGGGGAACAACCACTCTTCCAACTACCCAACAAATTTGGATAGATAATAGAAATCCACCAACTGAACATTGCACACAGCTGCCCCAACAACCTTGACAACATCCTCTCCTATAGGAAGATCTGCCAAAGACCAGCGCCCCAAGTATCATCACTTTTTGATTAGAAATCTGAAGGCTCTTTATTTTTTCTGTTGGAAATTAGCAGCAAACGCGACTGTTTTCTCAACAGAAAAATAAATTATTTTTGCTTGACTCTTAATTTGCTTGTCTCCAAATTGACACTTAAGAAACAGGTAGCTGTATACCTCTTCCTTTGCATTGTTCTGTTTGATGGTCAATTCCTCTGTACCTCAAAAATCATGCATAGTACATGGTCGTCTGGTCTGCCTGAACCAACATCACTAAAATAATTTCATTGTCCATGTTTGAAATTATTTTTTGGCTCATAATTACCACTGATAAA
>JALLOT010002949.1:0-11941 GCA_036939595.1 Thalassiosira livingstoniorum | reverse complement strand
CTCACGTTGATCCAAATTTACTCAATTCAAGCGGACTGTCAAACAAGGAGTTGGTCAAAGCGATTTCTGAAAGCTACTACTTGGACGAAATAAATTCGTACTACCCAGCAAAATACACACACTGCCACGATGATGGATTTTTGGTTCTGACAAGACAAAATGGAGAATTAGCTTATCAGCAACCGAAGAGACGATCTGAATCGGTTGTTGTGAAAGACGTTCATGTCTATGAGGGTGACGACGGAGAAGGCAAAGGAAGGGAAGTAATGCAGCTGTACTGTTACACTTCATTTGGAAGATACCCAGATGACTGGAGAAGTCGTCCAATGAAGAAAGACAATTATCTATTGGCTTTACATGTTTGGAAATGTGCGTGGCCATACTTGACGGTGGAATCTCGGAAGAGACCGCCAAATTATTTGCAGATGTTGTTTTATTTCAAACAATTGAAGTCAAAGATGGGTGATCATAGAGATAACTGTTGTACTAATGATGTGAAGCGCCTTGCAAATGGAGAAGAATTGGGATGCCAAGGGCACAACTCTACTGGTGGTGGTGGATCAGATAATTTGCAAATGGTTGGAACAAATGTGCTAGTATTTTCACTTGGAAATGCGTTGCGGCAATTCATTATGAAATATCCTCCTAAATGTAAAATATTTGGAGGTAGAGTTGATTACAAAACTGCTAATGATTATATTTTTGATTTGGTACCAAATTCAGTTTTGGTTCTTGATCCATTAGATGATATCATGATGACTCACAGTGCACAGTTTGATGAGGAAGAAGATGGAAAGATAGAGGATGATAATGTTAGGATTGCTTTCTGTTTTTGCTGGTTACAGGTAAAAAAAGAATTTTATACAGATACTTGTGGCATGAGAGTAGACAGCAGAGCAATGGAAAAAATCCAAAAGGCTATTGATAGGGTAAAATATGTTAGGGCCAATGATGCTTTTCCAAACAATATTAAAAATATTTTTACTTAGTATTTATTATGGGTGATGGCGATGCTAATAAAGGCCACAGCAGTAGAGACTACTAGTATATTGCATAATCATGGTAAAAAATGTATAATTGAAAGAAAAAAAACTAGAAACAAAAATGCATAATTGACAGAAAAAATGCATAATTGACAGAAAAATGCATGATTGACAGAAAAAATGAAAATGCAAAATTCTTGATTTATGATGCATGTGAGAATGCAAAGTGGTTTTTCTGCATTTACTAAGAAAAAATAGTGATGTCACTGAAATGTTAAATTTACAAACATGTTTGAAAAATGCATAATTGACAAACAAGAGATATTTATTGTTTCTAAAATGCTTTTTTTAAATTTTCATGTAACAGAAAGGTGGGAGTTGGAGTGTAAGTTCTAGTTGGAGTATATAATTGACTGGCAAAGAATAATGTATAATTGACTAACGCATAATTGGCCAGAGTTGGAATGATAGACACCAAAGTGATTAAGTTACTTTAATATTTTTTTTAGTGCAAACAATTGCTCAGCATTGCTATGACATTTTATCACATAACTGTTGCTAACTTTACATGGTGATTAAGACACTCAATTATTAGGCAATTGTTTAGCAACTATTGGCAAATGAACATTTGCAGTATCTAAATAACTGTAGAAGATGATAGTCTCAGTTGATTGTTGATGATATTAGAAGACAACTGCACACAAAGGTGCTCCATCACAGACTCTACTGCTTAGGTTGCAATTAAGTGCTGTTTGAAGCATTTTCTGCTTCTGGCAATGGCATCAGCAAATTGATTGGTGGCACATTTGGATTTGTTGTTGACAGATTCAAAAAAAAATTACCTAGGAGTTAATAGAAATCTACGTCATCACTCATCACAAAACTGACCATCTAGACCAACCACTAACTTCCAATTACATTGACAATGGAACACTTGACTTACAATGACAAAATACCATTCCTCATTGCATGTAAGCAGAATTAAGGTGAACAAAGGCAAAAATAAGGTGAGGGGGCACACCATGTTGAGTGGGTGCAATTGCAGTGTATTTACCATCAGATGGCTGCAATTGCAGCACATTCAAAGGCAATGATGGCAATTGCCTTGGCTCCTTACAGTGCCTCCGCCTGAGACATCCTCATTGGCTAAGTTGATTGTTACGTTATAAATAGGTGGCCATGGCCTCTGACAGAACCATTGGAAGCCATGGCTAACAAAATTATCATAGAAGGCATTGTCCTCGTTGTCAAAGACAACATCAATGATGACAACACTTTCTACAAAGACAAAGACCCCACCATTGATGGTGGTGCAGCAGCAACAAAAAGGGTCTTCCTCTTATGAGGAACACAATGAGGACCAACAATATTATATTTAAACTTATCATGGCAAAAATTAGCAAAAGAACAACTATTCTAATGTTCAATTAGCATTTTATTTTTGTTACAAAAATTGCTTGCACCTACACTAGAATAATGCATCTTGTGACGTAACTAGAATGCTCAGCTATAATAACCCCCTAATAATTAAGTTTAATGTGTAAACTAAAATATCCCCATGTGATTTGATATGAAATTGGGTGCAACATATTTTTTATGCAAAATAAAAATTTGCATTTTTACTAACAACTACTAGTAAAATTGCAATTTTAGTTACTATTATACAGTACCAAAAAGTCAGAATGTATTGGGATAAGGGATTTTGGGATTGTTGTATGCTAAAGTAATCATGAAAAACAAAAACAAAAAACACCAATCATCTCCCACCTACAATTGGCAATTTCATTTTTGGCTCTGTTTGGAAAAATATGCAGTTTATGGTTCCAAAAAATAGCAAGTCCAACATTGTGTTAGACTCAATTCCAGAATTATTTTCACCAGAAACAAATCATTGGACCAAATCATGCATCTCCCTTGAGACTAGTTCTGTTTAAAATTATTGCAAAGTTCATATTATTTGCCAACATAAGTTATTTGACCACCATAGGTTCTTTGCATTTGCAGGTTATTTCTCTGTTGTGGATTATTTGGACCAACTTTATTGTGTGTTTAGTGTGGTGATTCTACCCAGAACTTCCACATTTTGATGGTGTCTGAATACATTTAGTAAGGCAGATTTTAAAATTAATTACACTTAGATGATTCACACAGACTAAGTTACAATTCAATGGGGCCAACAACATCATGATAAATTGCAATCATGGGAGGCTGGATACAAGCACAATGTTGTAGGTTCAGTGTGAAGGTGAAGTGTTGTGTAGAGTTATGTTTGAGCTTCTGGGACAAAGGAGTATGACAAGTCTTGGGAAGACTGTGATCTATCATCTTTTCTATGGTCAGAGCAAGGCACAGAAATAGAGCATTGTGTGTATGATGATCTTGGGTGATTGGGTCTTGTTGGTCCAATAGAGGATATCCCTGTTGTTATTGCCACTTGTAAGTATGAGTTTAATGTTAATGTATGTGTATTGTGCTTATTGGTCTGCAATCGGCAACTACAATTGCCTTGTCTTTCCAACAAGGATGTATAGAAGCTACCTCAAAGTTGGAAGTCAGAAATAACAATGTGCTTTTGGATATTTCAGCCACACCATTTCAGAAAATGCTTGATTAATCTGCCTGAAATGGCAAACTGAAACAACTTCATTTCCAACTTCTGACTTTGGACAGGTTAAGAGGCCAAAATGGATCTTCATCTCATCTCAAAAACACTAACCAAAGTCAAATTTCTGAAATACCAAAGTCATTCAATTAAGGATTATGATTAAGTTTATTCAAAAAATTTTCAATATAATTTAGCCACTGAGGGGGATACTATTGATTCTTGTTTGCTTGCTTGATTTAGTTCCAATGTTTGATAAATTGTCTTGTGATGTTTAGTTACAATTTTTTGTGTATTAATTGGTACCATTTTATGACATACAATATTTATAAAGTAATTAGTACTTCCAGATGAGAATAGCAAGTACATTATTGTTCAATTATGACATTACAACTTGAGCATTTACTTGTTTCATTCATTGACTTTATTCTGTTTTAGGCTCAATTCATGAGACATATTGGCAAATATGAAAGTTTACAAAGACTATAACTATACAAACAAAATTCCCATTATTTCTCACTTATGATTTCAACATACTAAGTAGCTTATTTACATCCTAACAAAGGGTCAGAGATTATTTTGTTTTGTAAGGGACTTGGATCAGGCCAAAGGAATCAAGCAATCATCAACAATTGGTAATGAAAATGGCCAAGCACACAATGCCACATAAACCTGATACTGACCTCCTTACAAATATGGTGACTGCTAGTTGAAACTTTCTGGTAAAATTTTCCTGTGATCAGTGCCTTTGGATAGGATGTCCACCCTTCTCACTACATAAGTACTTAGGTAGATAGTGCCCCTATTCTTGTGTTCATAGACCATGTCAATGCCAAGATATATTTAAAACAGAATTTAACCATGGTTTTCCTAAATATTTCTCTCATCCTTTTATCAGCTCAATTAAGTAAACAGCAAACCATGAATTAATTATAGCACATAAGGAATTGTAGATGACTCATCACATAATAATACTATTTTGTAGAGATAGAACAAAATAACATACCTATGTGTTTTGGACAAAAATCAAGCCATTTTTGCTAAGCCATGGTTTGTTTTGTACTAAATGACCATTTGGAATTGTGCACAAAAAAATTACAAGAACAGGCATTTTCATTACCTTGAAATTACTACCCAGTATTATGTATTATACAATCAATTTGCTAACAAAATTAATAGAATTTGGTGATTATTGAGCATTGATCATCAAGAGCACGTAATATATGTACCATGCCCTTTCAAAAGTAGTAGTGTAGAGAGTTGTTTTTTGTGGTGGATGATGATTATTGATTAATTTTCAACCAACCAGAAAAATATAATGTGGTACTTTAGTATGACTTTAGAAAGGTATTTTCAGAAGTAATCAAAGAAATGTGATTTTCTTTAAAACCATATGAAATTAGTTTTTAGCAGAAAGAATTGACACATTAAAAAATAAGAAACTCCCAAAGATAATTCCCAAACATTGTGTGTAATAGAATAGAGATGCTATTTTTCGGCAAAGATTTTAGAATACCTAAAAATAATTAAAAGGAAGAAAATGTCTGGTCTTCTCCAAAATTTAGAGTGTCTGTTAAGCACATAGATCTGATGATTATTTTTTAGCTCAATGCACAATGTTACTGCATTGAAAGTCAATCATATCAAATAAAAATAACACTATTCCAATTCCATGCAACCATTGATCTGAATTGAATTGAAAGGTATGGATGACAATTTTTAATTTAGTTTAGGAAATTTTATTGACCACAATTGAAAACTTATTTGCTTTTTGTCAAAACAAGGAACAAAGTCAATGCTTCATACCAAAACGAAAGAAAGATTTTCATATATACTGGAAATCTAGTATTTTATCATCCATGTGATAGTATACTTGAACAGATAGTTTTGAAAGAAGTAATTGTTTTTTCACACACAATTTAGCATGACAAACTGGTTTGCAGTCATTTGCTCATAGTTACACTGAATGTACTTTAAGCATTCCATTAATTACCCAAGTATATTTTGTATGCAGATTGTATAAAAAATACCATTCAACATATTTTTTGTTGGTGTAAATAGTCAAATATATTTTTCAATGATTGAAATAGGCAAGAAGTTATAAACAACAAGTGCAAATCAAAAGACAAGTGATTCATTGAGATGCCAAAATTACTTGATGAAGTATTACAATTGAATAATTGAGTAGATTGTTAAATCCTGGATCTTTGTATGCAGAAACAAAATTCACAATACAATAAACAACATTTATATGTGCATTTATTTTGTACAATACTATTGTGGCATTATTTGTAAAAGACAATAGTAAATATTGAAAGAGACAAATTCTAGAATATTAAGTAATCTAGAACTTCATGGTGTTTTTTATCAGTTAAGAATTTTGAATACTATTTCCTTCAATCCATTAATTTGGGTTTTCATCACGTATTTATATATTTCTGCATAAAATTAATAACTGAATAACAATTCTTATGAATTTTTATGCTGCTATAGATTTACATTTGAAACATCATTTCAATCCAGATATAAAAGGTCAAATACCAAAAATGTTTTTCTGTGAATGCTCAAAATTTGTCCAGGATATTGTGAAATTATCATTGACTGAAATGCTATTTTTTGTGCTCAAGATCAAATGAGATTTTTTTTTCTTGAAAAAAAAAAAAATTCTTTGAACTGTTTTTCTTTCAATTGATTTCAAAATATCATACTATTTTTTGATGAAAAATTTCAGTCTGCCAAATGATAATAAATATAATTCTTCTAATTTCCATGAATATAAATGAAAAACATCATAAAAGAGATGCTCATTGAGATGATTCAATTATTTAGCCCAAAGTTGATCTTGAATTGAAAAAGCAACAATAAACAATGAACAAAAATATAAAAATGTAATATGTACTTTTACTCTAGTAGTTTTTATGAGTATCAGTGTGTCTTGGCACCAGAAACTGCAGAACAGAAGGAGAACTGTACAGTCATGTATGTCATAAGGTTCACAGTGGTATTGTTGAGGATCTTCCTGGCAGTGACAGACACATAGCAGTATGTAGAGCTTGTATTGAGCTGTTACGTTATCATTCTCATGGACGTCACATAAATTTACTAGTATTTTTTTGCTAAAACTGACTAAAATCTAATTTTTGAGCACATTTGGTGATTAGATTTTGTGTGAGAGATCTATAGAATTGTAACTGTAAGTAACAAAAGAATTTTTCCAGTTGAAGAAAAAAATTGCTAGATAATGATATCTAGTTGTTTTAAAATTTGTTCAAAAGGTAGCATCCTCTTTCCTGTTGTCAGTGACAAGTATGATGCATGACAATATAAATGCAACAATAAACTTTCATGTAATGGAAATCAGAACACTTGCCAATTGTGTTGAATTTGTGTTTTGTGAATCTCTGGGCTTGTGTTTTCTGGGAGTACATGGTCGACAATGAAATGCCAAGCAATCATCCTGCCAAAAAAGTCTTTAACACATTGCTACCAATGCACTGACATCAGAAAAATGTTACAGAGTTCCAGAGATGGGGGCAATGTTCCAACAATGTTTCCAATTGATAGCTCACATATCACACACATAGGACATAATAGATTGTTGCCATGTTTGGTAGAATTTTTGTAGCTATTAAAATAATAAAACATGAACTAATTAGCTCTTATTTTACTACTGCAACTACTAATATTTTTGAGGCATTGCTATGGTGCAACGGGTAATAAATGTGTTGCCATGACAGAATATGGCAACCCATGTTGTGGTCAATGGAGATCACTGGCTGTTGTTAGTTGGCACATTTTCTGGTGGGTGTGGGGGAGCATGGCAGGGGAGTGTGTTGTTAACTCTTTTTTTATCATCGCTTTTCAAAATTGTAGGAATTGGTCCATTAATTTTGGTTTCTACCTACCATCTACTTCTCTCAGTGACACACTCTCAAAAAGTAAGAAAATCATGTGCTCCTTACAACATAAGTAATCCTCTATGTAGATCCACAGAGATTGTCATCTTTCCCCAAATATCCTATTTTTGATGGTGTCTCTGTGTGAGAACAAAAAGAATGTGAAAACTAACATAGTAAAATAGTGAAGTTCAAAAATTGTAGTTGGCGATTAGATGGGCGACGGCGTACAGGGCGTTGCAGGTGGATCGTCTTGTGAGTACCATACTTACTATTAAAAGTAGGAGTACTTTTTTAAGTATGGTACTCTAGAGAGAGTGTGACCATGCATGTAAGTAGCGTAGTACTTACTATGATAGTATGGTACTCCTTACTTGCAATTGTTGCCATCAAGTCCCAGCGTTTTCGTGTTATTTAGACCTCTTTTAGCGCCAACCGCCAACCTGCTCAACCATGAACAACAATTTGGCAGCCTACTGCCGCCCAACTTCCGACAATACTCTCACGGGAAACAAACGATCCTCTAACCTCACTTACGGTGACGACGAAAATGACAACAACAACAATGAATCAAGCACAAACAACAATCATCAACCAGCCAAACAAGAATTAAAACGACGATGCATAGACTATCACTCCCCCGCCATATTGGACTTATCATCTCGGTTGTATCGGAAGGCGAATCGGAGATCGCATTGTATTCCGGGGGGGAGTGGGAGTGTTGGAAGTGGGGTCGGTGGCGGCGGTGTTGGAGGAGGAGCAGGTGGTGGCGGTGGAGGAGGCGTGGCAGGTTATCCCTACCTCCAATGTCACACAAACTACCTCAAATGGATGGGCCTGCCCCTCGGAGAAGTGGGGGGAGGTTGTGGAGGGGATGTGGTCCCAAGCATGGCATTCTTGACTTATTTGGCACATGTTACGCGGGCGAAAAATAGTAATCCTGTCATGTGAGTTTTATTTGAGATTTATTGATTGTCGTTCTAGTTTGTTTGGGTGTTTCATTTGCAGTTTTCCATATAATGGAGACATTGTAACTGTTGGAAAAATTGCATTATTATTGGTTTGCTATCGATGCTATTTCTTTGCATTCATTTTATTTAAATGTTGTTCATTTTAAATGTGCCGACTTTTTAGTAAGTCTTTTTGTGTCTCATGATTCTCGTTTTTTTGTTTACAAAAGTAACTTATTTGAAAGCAATGTAATTGCTGCTTTGATATCGTTCTATTGATTATTTTATGATTTCAGCTGTTGTTGACGTAGTAATATGAATCTTATGGCGTTTCGTATCCTTTTCATATTCCCCGTTTTGAAAGATGAAAAAAATATGAAAAGACGTTTTTGGATTTTTTTACTTCACGGAGTCAGTTCGATAAAAATTTCTTGCCCCTGTTTTGTTTGAGGGGGAAAATCTCTGTTATTTTTTTTAATTTTTAAAATGCTGATATCCTTTGTTACTGCATTTATAATGACTGCAGACTTTGGCTGGTTTACGTTTGTTCCAGTTGGTTTTAATTTGATTTCCTTTTGGTAGCACTAATTTATTCAGGATTTATTTGATTGGTTTTGATCTTTTGTGATTATGTCTGTTCAAAAGTGCATTCTTTAATTTCTTGAACTGTTTCTACCTTGTCTCTGCCATGTTTTTTACCATATTCCTACCCCTTCCATATCTATTAGAAGTTTCAAAAAAATGATACACTATTCCTTGTTTTTCGAACCAATCGTTTTCTTACTACCTTAACAACCTCCTCTCACACAGGTGCCTAAGCTGGACCCCAGGAGGACGCCGCCTCCTCACCGGCAACCAAGAAGGAGAATTTACCCTCTGGGACGGCGTAAATTTCTCCTTCGAACTCATAATGTCCGCCCACGACAAATCCTTCCGTTGCATGGCATGGTCTCACAACCAAAATTACCTCCTCACCTCCGACTCCGGCGGCAACATAAAATACTGGTCGCCATCCATTGCCCCCGTGCAAAGTTTGGATAGTCATGATGGACAACCGATTCATGCTTTGAGTTTTAGTCCGGCCGATACCAAGTTTGTTAGTTGTGGGGACGATGCTACGGTGAGGGTTTGGGATTGGGGGAGTCATAGGGAGGAGAGAGTTTTGGAGGGACATGGATGGGATGTCAAGTGTGTTCAGTGGCATCCTCGAAGTAGCGTCATTTGTTCTGGATCGAAAGATAATTTGGTCAAGTTGTGGGATCCCCGGAGTGGAGGATGTTTGAGTACGTTGTACGGACATAAGAATACGGTGACGAAGGTTGCGTGGAATGATAATGGGAATTGGCTGTTGACGGCTAGTAGGGATCAGCTGGTTAAGTTATACGATATTCGAGCGATGAGGGAGCTATGTTCGTTGAAGGGGCACCATAAGGAGGTTACGAGTGTGGCGTGGCATCCGACGTACGAAACAGTGTTTGCCAGTGGGGGGATGGACGGCACTTTGATTTATTGGAATATTGGTGAGTTGTGATGATATGTATTGTGTGCAGAGAAATGGTGCTGACTCTGGAGAAAAATGTCGAAGCAACAAGGCACAAATAATACATTTTCTGTTTGGCCACTTCATCTTATCATAATCATCGTCTGCAACTCTTCGCTCTACCCAACTCACAAATCCTCAGGACCAAAAGGAACCGAAGAACCCGCAGCCCGAATCCCATTTGCACACGACATGGCCATATGGGAAATGAAATGGCATCCAGCTGGCCATCTCCTTGCAACAGGTTCCAACGACCGACAAACCAAATTCTGGGCCCGCAACCGCCCAGGAACCAAACAAGGCCTCGACGACGACGGCCTTGACTACTGCTACGGCTCCCTTGACGGGAGCGCCTACCCCGCCGAAATACTCCAGGCGGAGATGGAATTGGGAAATCATGTGGGAATTGTCATTGGAAGGAGAGGAGCAACGATTATTGCGATGCAAAGGCAGACCAAGACGAAGATGCATGTGGATCAGGTGAGGAGGGTATTGCAGATTGAGGGGACAGCGAGGCAGATTGAGACGGTGAAGAAGAGGGTTGGGGCACTTTTGGAGAGGGTTTCGAGTGATAATGAGGAGAGGGGGTTGGGGATGGGAGGTGGTGGGGGAGGGTTTGGTGGGTTTGGAGCTTTTTGAGTTTCGGTTGATGGTGTTGTTTTTAATTTTTGACACTAGAGATTGCTGATTTTCATTAGTTTTGTTAGATTATTTCGGACATAAGCTGCAAGGAAAGTGTTAGAGAAGGATTTTTTTTCGAAGAGAGTGGCAAAGTTAGGGTAGAGTTCCATGGAAAAACAAGGTATTATTCAGGGTCAAGCAGCCCCTCCCAATTCGTCTGCAACAACGTTCATAGACTTTCATATTAGTTTGGTCTAGTTCCATTGAACTATTTGATTTTGTAACATTTTCATTTGTTGCAGAATTATAGCAACACTTACGAATTCTCAGGCACAAAGAATGATAAAGCTTTGAAATTGTTTAATTTACTCAAAATGTTCCATATTTGGAATTTTCGTCCTGACTACTTATAGATTTGTACTACTGGTACAATGGTGAAGATTTTTAAGCAATTCAAAGAGCACAAAGATCGCTTAATTCTTGCTAATGCTTATGCTCAACAATATGAAATGCATTGTAGACTCGTGCCCCATTATTTTTGAAGCACATTTATTATTTGTAGTTTTTTTTTGCATGTATTTTCTTTGTTAGGTTCCTTAGTAATTTCCTTTTTGTATTTTGCAGGTTCCTTCCTACGATCCATTTTGGGATTCTTTGAAAGCTTCTCTGCAGGTTCCTTTGTAGGTTCGTCTTTGAAGGTTCTGAAAATTCATTTATTGAATGCACTATAGATATGTTATGGAATCAATGCAGCTTTTTCGATGAATTCAATGTAGACAAAAAAGAAACTATTTGTAAAATGGGCAGCAAAATATTACACCTGCTGGTTTGAGAAAAAAGTTGTGTTTTCAAATGACAAAAAATTCAAGTTCTTATTACTCTTCATTACATACTAAATTTAATGTTTGTTCTGGCAGTGAGCATTTTGACAGATCCCTATTAAATATGCAACTGCAGTTTGCAACCATTTGTATCTCTTCATTATGACATTTGTTGAATTAATTTGATGACAAACTCTATTAGCAGCCATGGTGAGCAAAGTGTAAGACATCACAATGACCACTATATCTATGTTATCTTTTCTGCACTGGTGCTGGTGCAGATATTTTAAGCATTTTTTAAGGGTTTCATTGCAATTAGATCATAATTTTGTGTTTTTGTTTCTGATCAAATGACTCAGATAAAATGAACAGAACTATCATAACTGATTCAAATAGCTGTCTTGGTTCAGTTATTTAATCTACAGGTATTTTTTTCATTTATTTCACATAATACAGTCAATTTTCCAGTGATGGAAGAAAGAATATGAATTCATCAATAGATAATGTGCACCTTCTTTGTGGTATCTA
>JALLOT010002948.1:1839-11945 GCA_036939595.1 Thalassiosira livingstoniorum | reverse complement strand
GTTGCCACAGGTTTACTTCATGTTACCATATGTCACTGCCTTTTACCACTCTCTTATTTTAATTTGAGAAGTAGGGTAGTAACAAAATATTTCCTTGTTAACTGTCATGTAAACCAAGTAATTTCCTGGTAATTACCTGGTAATTATCTGGTAAAAATGGTAACAGTCCATTTTTGCTCCAGTAAAGATAAGGAAAAATTTGGTAACATGCGTTCTAGATGTGTATAAATGGTATAAAATGAACTTACATTCAATATTGATAGTAAAAAATGATGTAGCACGTAGTGGGTACAAAAAAACACCTTTCTCTGTTTCTACTTACATCAATTGCTGCTTTTGGTAATTGTTAAATGCAACTGGAGGTAACATTATAGTGACAAGGATGTGACCACAGCTGATTATGGGTGTGTAACTGGTAAAAAAGTGAAACCCAATAAGAATATCTGATGAGAGTAATGATGAATTAGGACAATGACAAGTCCAACAGGTACCAACTTGGTTAAAAGTGACAGGCAGTGGAATTGGCACATACTCATGTTCTGGGCTAAATGCAATAATGAAACGCATTGAAAAATGTTTGTACCAGAAACTGTAGTGGAAAAAGCAAATATGTCAACTGTGAAACTCAATTTTAATTCACGCTGGGTAAAATTATATGGAGAAGAAGTGAGATCAGTGGAATCTGGGCTTGGTGGTGGATTTGTCCACACAATTGAGCTGCAAGTAATGAGGTACAAAACAGCAACTAGAAAGCACCTGACAGGTTTGCCAATGGGATCAAGTGAAAATTATTTTAGAGCCAATATTGGAGCTTTGATAGTTTTTTATTGAATTTTTGGAAAGCTCCTGTCAAGCAGAATTTCCTTGTTCAAGAATTTAAAAAAAAATATAAAAATATTAAATGAGTAATTGTCAAATCATTGTTTTAGAAAAATTCAGTTTCGATTCCCTCAACCTGAATCATTTTGTCCCTAGGTAACTGCTAGTAATATCAAAATAAAGTATTTACACTGTACCCCTAGTACTAAACATAGGGTATCGTAGATATGTTAGTTCTTCATTTGAAGTGATTTGTCCCATAAACCCTATTTTGTCAAAAAACTACAAGATTACACGCTTCATTATCCTTTTTTAATGTGTTTTTAAAGAGATCCCAATGAGCGCTTTTATTTAGAAATTTGAAATCTTGAAAAATAATAGTTTTCACCTAGAAAAAATATTTTAAGTTTGCTAGTAGTATGCTAGTAAAAAGTTGAAAAATTGGTGATGAAATGGAGTCAGGTGACAAAATGGATTCAGGTGTTTTCTAGAGTTTTAACATGCTTCTCACTTGAAGATTTTCAAAACAATAATATTAAGCACATGAAGCAACAATCAAACAAGGCGTGTGCGCAGGTGAACTTGAAAAAAAAAGTAATGGGATGACAATGACAATGAGGATAAGGATGATGATGGTGGTGCTTCTGCTATTGCCTAATAATTTAACTAATAAGTACTTAATTACTAAAATTACTAGTTAAAAATAGCAACAACAAATAACATGAAACATTTTTATTCAATGTAGACAACATCAATGTACTGTGTCAACATTGTTGAAACACGTACCATGGCATTGCATTCAAGTCAAATTAAAATTGACACCAGCAGATCAAATTCAACTGTGTCAATAATGGTGTAATTGAATTGGTAGGTTGGTGTCATTTTAGTAATCTGTTGGTGATTGCCCTTTGTCTAATAGGATCATTTGAAGCTATAGAATCCCACAGTGGCTGATTAGAATCTGAAATGAAAACAGCAGGTTGGACACAATTCAAATGTCTCACAAAACTTATATATAGTTTCTACATACCTACATATTTCA
The DNA here is from genome assembly GCA_036939595.1 of Thalassiosira livingstoniorum. NCBI lineage: Eukaryota > Bacillariophyta > Thalassiosirophyceae > Thalassiosirales > Thalassiosiraceae > Thalassiosira > Thalassiosira livingstoniorum. The sequence continues at coordinate 10,084 of JALLOT010002948.1, read as the reverse complement.
AGTAGATTTTGTATGTAAGAAGATTCTACTGGTCAGGAAAGGTATGGGGTGGCTTCATAACAATGATAGGTCATAGTACCTTCAAATGACCCCCAAAATGACGATGACAACAATGAAACTTATGAGAGACCAGGTAACAAGCTTCAAAACAATCTGTGTACTTTTTTGGCTCAGAAACTTTCAAAAAGCTATAAGCCTGTACTTTCTGCCTTATTTTATATTATGTGTTCTGCTTTAGTTAATTTTTTCTTAGTAGTTTTTACTAGTAAACTGAGTTCCACGAAGCTGAAAAATCAATGCATCATATCTTGGCACTGGATTGGAATTTTTCAAAAAAAATCAAGATCCAATATTACACCATAGATGAGTAGTTTTAAGTAGTCAGGTACATATTTGGACCACTTTGAAAATTTGACAAATTATTCCTGCCACCCTCTAATATCATTATTAGCTATCATTACTATCATTACACTAATTTGTTGCTTCTTATTACAGTGACATTGTTCAATTTGGCCTAAAATTCTATGGTAAACCTGAACATAATCTTTTAATCTTTTGTGATTTCTGATATGAGCATAAACTGCAATAAAAGATATTGCCCATGTTTGTTGGAAACATTTGAATTTTTCAAGAGGAATGTATAAGGATTTTTGCATAGTAAGGGCATACACCAGGTTTCTTCATTTTTGAAATGCTACATAATGATTCTAGAGGGAACACACCCTTCAATTGGTGCACAACACAAACAAGAAATATCTGTTTTTACATGACCAAACAAAGAAATAAACAAAGTTATTGCTTCTCACTTCTGGAACCAAGTCAAATAATGACTGGTTTATTTCAATACCCTTATTACATGACTCACTTTAAGTTGTCCTTGAAAATAAAGTTTTAGCTCCTGTATATTTCTAGTATTCGCACTTTCAGTTGGTCAAACTGGTATTTTCTACTCTGGAGGTGGTAATAGTGACTACACTTGCAAATGGAGGCAATAATTGTAATGAAATATGCTGTAGCTAAGTTGTTGCTACCTAAGATGGCAGGAATAGACAAATGAAAAAATGCACATTTTTTCCCTGCTCTTAAGTGTGCTTTGTTATTTTGATAAGCATTCATAATAACAACAAATTTGAATTATTCCAATTGACCATGAGGAATTGTTTCTGTGCTTTCCCTGTCTTCATCTTCAGTGATTTCATCTAGCTACTTCAATAAAACTTGAATGTTGGATTTATGATGGCTAAATGCAGAATATCACAATACAATCGGCTATGGAAAAACACAGTAGAAAATGAGATACAACTGTTCTGTGACTATTAAGAATACAAAATGGGCTTTAACTGATGTTGGTGTACATATTTTTACATGATTTACATCCAGATTTCATGCAGCCCTACTCGAACATGAATTTTGCCTTTTGAAAGCCGTACCTGACATGCTCCTCGTCAAAAATTTGAGAGAAGGTTTTTGAGGCTGCAAGTCAGAAACTGATTTAATCTCAGCAAGAAATCGTTGGCGGAAATCTCTATTTTCTGACGAAGAAATGGAACTGCTCTCATTGGACGGTTTTTGAATAGGTTCTTGGTCATCGTTGCTATGTTGACTTGGAATCAATCCAGATATCGATTTAGTATCAACCATAAGTCTACGAGAAGCCTTTTGTTTTTGAAATGAAGGTTCTGGCTCAGCGTCTCCACACAATCGCCGAGACGCATGTTGCCTTTGCAACCCAGGCGTTGAAATTCCGTGAATGGAAACCTTGCGAGAAGAAGTTTGCTGATAAAAGTCATCTTGATTTTCAAAGAATCCATTGTTTCTCATCTTAGTGCCTAAATTGGGAAGCAATGTGGCTTGACCAAGCTGGGCAGAGCTCATTTGAACGTTTTGCTCTGCGTAGAATGCAGATCCGTGCAATGAAGTGTTCATACTCATTGACTTGCCGAAACCATCCAGTTGTTCTGCGGACTCAAATGAGGTTTCCGCGGCCAGTGACTTGGCTAGCTTTCGTATTCCCTCGCCTACTTTACTGTGTGGAATATCAATCTGTACAAAAAGTGAATGAGCGGTTATTGTTAGACATTTGATGATGAAAAAATAGAAAGTGCCTTTCGATAGTCAATTCTTACATTTCGTGGTCCGAAAGGATTGTAAAGTAAAGAGCTGACGTCGAACAACATCGCAAAAATTGTTGTGAACAGGTAAACAATGACTAAATTCACGTAGAGTCGAGGTTCCAACCAGATTGACCACCCGCCCGCATCTGCCATCCATACAGCAAGCTTGAATCCTTGAGCAGTTGCATAGAAGAACAAATTGATATTTACAAGCAATGCACAAACGAAAACGTAGGGAGGTGGTTGATCGCGATCAATGCACGACATTAGATCATTGGCTTTGTCCCGGATTTGGGTGATGGCAAAGCAAATTGTTGGGAAGTTGTGGTTTTTAATTTCTCCTTGATCGTTGAGCTCTCTTGCTTTGGATTGAACCCAAAACTGCAAATGATGGGGGAAAGTGATAAAATGTTAGAATAAATCTCAATTCCAAGTCGCTTCTTATTGCAAGAAGAAACAATCCGTGCCGAGTCAATAACAACTTACCCAAACAGTTGTGTGACGGTCTCCGTCCACCATACTCTCCCACTCATCTGCGAGAACGATGAGAAGAGAATTCTACTTTTAGAAAATCTGAAGATAATTCTAAAAGCACATATGACGCCAAACATTTGAAAACGCACCATCGTTGGTTAAGCCCAAAGATATCAAATATTTTTTTCCTTCATTGGAATCAATGAGCAGCCTCGCCTTCAGCACCGAAAGTTCGTATCCAAGAACAATCCATCGGGCGAATAAATTCCGATACGAAGGAGGTACAAGACTGATAGTGTTTAGGAGCAAGTTTCTGGTCGCACCACAAAGCATGCAGTAGGAAGTTCGTCTTTTCAACCATTGATTTCTAGAGGACATGAGAAACCCGGCAAGTACAAAACTCGTAAGAAATGAAAGGTTTTTGCTCCCCATACTCAAAGACTCTTCCATCCCACAGGTTGCTTTGTTTTTGTCTGGATTATCGGATGGGCATGCCGGGTCATTTCCGTCGGGAAAAGCCCAGCTTCCAAGGCCAAAGACGTGCATCACCACAATGGCCCACATTGTCCATAACGAATATCTCATCCAATGTCGAAATTTCCAGTTGTTTTGCTTCACCATTTCCAATGTTGATCGTTTCGCCCTTTGCTTTTGAGTATAAGATTTGTTTTGAAAATTGGACATTGTTTTCTCGTGAACGTGGCCATTGACATAGAATTTCTGCCCCAAAGTGTGCCGACTTTCGTCGAGAGAGAGACGTCTACTGTGTGTGGGCGAGCACCGGCGGCTTTGTGTAGGTTGTGGTTGCGTGCGGCTTTGTGCAAATGCAGTTCTGCGGCTTTGTCCAATCTCCAAATCTGGTTCTAGAGAAAACAGATTGGGATTTGTCAGCGAAAAATGATGATGAGAATCAACTTATTCTTGCATTTGCAAAGTCAAAAACAACTTTTAGAATGATTTGCTCACCACTCATGTCTCGCCCTTCTTGACCGATGTTGCTTGAACTCTTTTTCATTTCTGAAAGATCAAACTCAGTAATGGATACGTCGTCGGTGGCATCAGTTCCATCAGAGTAACTTCTCGCCTGATGTGCAAAGGCACTGTTTTCGAGAGAAGAATTTGCAGTTGCAGACATGACTTTGATTTAAATGCAAGGGATTTCTGGCTTCGAATTATTCTCTAATTTAACGATTTCGTGAAAGGCAGGTCGGGAAAGTGAGGTGTGAGAGTTGAAATAATACACCTGTAGATACCTCAAGCACGCTGATGCGCCTCCTGCGTTACAATTATTAGAGTAGCTCCATTGTTCTCCTGTGAGTGTTGCTTTTTAAAGAGGAGGCGCTGGAACACGCAACCACTCTCTATCACGAATACCTGCAAGCATAGTACTACACATCCTGGCCGGCATGCATCCAGCCTCTTCATTTTTTTGTTGAGAAAGTTTTTTGTGGCCAGTTTCCAGTTTGTGGCCAAAAGAATCTCTGACGTAACGTATCTAAGCAGGTAGAAAGGTAAGTATAGTATGGTAGAAAGAACAAAAATTGTTCTATGCGAGCTTCTTGCGGAACTTCTTGTGGAAGACTCATAAAATGATGAATGTTGGAAAAAAGGTTTTTTTTTAAGCGATTCTGGAGATAAATAGGCTTTTATCTTTTATTATGGGGTTTATTAGTTTTTATTATTCTTTTTGTTCCATATTGAAGCAGTATTGAAGCAAGATGAAAGTTGTGTTGGAGAATTTTAGTAAAAAAAAAAACAATGAAACAAATAGTGGTAGCACTATGACAATGACATCTGAACAGTGGGCACAACCAAAACTTTTCTGATAGAGAATGAAGTACCTACAAGCAAGCTGAAAAAAAGGAACACAGTGATATCAAAGGAAGTATGAGGGAAGAAGACTGGATCAAAGAATCCAAAGACTGAAACCTGTTAAGGCATAGAGAAGTAAAAGCCATTGCAAAAATATGTGAATATTTTATAACCTGTTGCTACAAACTGGTTTTAGCAATAATTGTTGAAAACATCTATTTTTTATAGTGACATTCAAATCAATCCTATGCTAATTCAACTGAAATTGATAACATATAATGTGGAGACAAGACTTCTTATGTCAGGTATGGCCATGAAAAGCAGCAACTGCAATGACCATCTTGGAATTTGATAGGTGCTACCTTTCATAATACACCCTTTACACAAAAATTCATACACCATACTTACACAGCTCAATAATTTTAAAAATATTTATCTTTGAGTAACAAATCAATAACTAAACATTATGAAAAGAGATACAAAAACATGGAAGAAAGTGGAATTATAATCCCAAAATCTTTTTGAAACTTCACATTTCGTCAAATTTATGGTGATCAATGGTTTTTTCATGATTAAAATACTCTAGTGTAGTTTTAAAATGTGTGATGTGATAAAACAAAATGGTTAGAATTTATGTCCAAATACCAACTTTGGTCAAGACTTGAAATTTTCATTGTTATCTCTCCCTGAATTGACAATTGGTAGATTATATAATAAATTTGTTTTCATTTTTATCAACAACAAGAAAAACAAGGTGCATTTTTTCTTAACATAAACTTACTTATATTGCACTGTTCCATTTCAAAGCAATCATTCAAAATCCAGCAGAACAACTAGCACATTTCATGTTATTGAATTACTTAATAAAAAAAATTCAAACAAACACATTGGAAAAAATATTCTTCATTATTGTAAATAGCAAGCATTTCATGCCACAAAAATCATTAAAATGTTAATAGAAATTTTTCATATCAAATACAGTTGAACAACATTTAAACCACCATTGTACAGTTAAACAAAATCAAAAGTGAATATTTTTTTTGACATGTCATTCTTTCAGATTTCAGAAATTTGATAAGGTATATATTGCACTTATGGAAATATAAAATTATAAAACAGTTTTTAATTTTGATTTCATAAATTAACTAATTTGGATAGTCATAACAAGAAAATATGTCAGCATTAAATATATTAAATAATCAAAGTTGTTTCACATAATGTCACTTCTACATTTTTACCATGTATAAGTGATTGATGTCAATTAGTATTTTTTGGGTATGACTGTATTCAGAAGTCATTTTTGTCAGGATCTAAAATCAAAATATTATTTTGATATTAAAACATTTGAGGAATTTCAAAATTATGAATTCTAAAGTAAACCTTAATGAATGTATATTTTAACTACAAGTTTATTCCCACTTTTCTACTCCTTTCCATCTCTCTGTGAGATAAAAAATGCTCTCATGAAGTGGAAAAAATCAATTTTACTTAATTTTTAGGGCAAATTATTTTCTCCTACTATTTGAAACAAGAGTAATCATGAGTTTTCTAAAAAATGATTGTGGACAAGGTACCAACATCACTAACAAGTAGGTAAAAAATAATATTATTTAATTTGATTCTAATTTTAAAAAATCACAGTATGACTTTTGAAGTAAAATTAATTCTAATATCTCTCTTTTGATTTTTTCAATTTCATTATAAAAATTGGTTGCTTTAAAACACCACTATAGTTCTTGTATGTTAATCTGTTTATAGTTGAACATTTCTTGTAATGATAATGATGCCTAATTTGGTAGGAGTGATGCCAAGCATCAGAATAGATGTATGAATGGTAACATACACAATAAAATAACAGCTACAAGAAAACCAACCAGTGACACTTAACAATCATGTCTCACGGTAATTAATTGTAGCATGATTATGTATTATTATTTGTTGGACTTTTTCTGTTATACTCCAATACTATTATTTTTAGTGGTTGTGATTTTGATAAAAATAGTGCATGAATTTCATCCAATGAAACTCATGAACATAATTTTCTGAAATTGCTTTTAACATATTGTTGGGTATTGAACATATGATAGTCTTTTTAATGATATGAAAGAATGGATAATGTGCAAACATTGATACTGTGTTAATCTCAACATGCACCTACAAAATACTACAGTAATTTAATACATTATGATAGTAAACTCAATGATTTGTCTTGGTAAACTGTTACAGGTATTTTTATTTTTTATCATTTAACCAATCTTTCTTATCAGTGACTGAATGGAGTTTAAAAATTAATCTGATGAGACTCTTCAAAATTTATAACTTTAATTGTATTTAATATTTTTGTTGGCTGATGAATAAATTGTATTAGTTTCAATTGATAAGCAACAAAGAATAATATTTCAAAATCATTGCTAAGAAAATACCATTTATTTTGTTGATGAAACATTTTAAATAAATCTACTCATAAACATGTGCTTTTAGAGTAAAATTTATTCATGAGCTTGATTTGCTTATTATGATTTTAGGACTGTGTAAGAATTTTGATTTTGTATCATTGTTAATTATGATATCAATTAGAATTCATTTACTATTATTTAAATGTTGATTTTTACAAGGAATATATATTTTTTGCAGATCAATTATTTATCTTTAAAAATACAACATTCATGTATTTAAATGCTGAATTTCAAAAGATTGGAAGTAAATTTCATGTATTATTGATTCTACAATCCAATATTAACTATCATTTGCAGATCTTTAAAATTATATCGTGGTATTAGAGTTCACCAGCAAGCTAGAGAATGTTCATGATAAACTAAAACATGGATAACATGAAAAAGCAAAAACAGCAAGAAAAATTAAAAAGTATGGTACCATGTGAATGCACATCGCACCAAATATGTTCATCATTATAAGGGACAAAGGCATGGATTTTGGTGTTTGACAAATATATCACACTAAAATATTTAATTTGATGCATGTTGTTTCATTTCTTTCTTGCACGTCAAAACATTACTGTGTGGACATACATTCATGGTTGCTATGAAGAAAACTCTGAAGGGATCTGGCATTCATAGAAGTGTATTGTTTTTGGTCTTTTTCTTGCAAGATATTGCAAAATAAAATCATTCCTATAAAATGACTTGGAACCTATTTATAACATATTATTCCTATCATAGTTCATTCTTTTTGGGTTCAAATAACTTGGGTAAAGCAAAAAATGGAATAATACCACAACTTAAAGTTGTTCAATATTCCTGATATGAATAGAACTTCAAACTAAAATCACCTTATTTGTTGTGTAATACTATTTTTTATGTTTTTGTAAATACCTAATCAAGATTTTTTTAATGTGACAGAAATGGAGAAGCTAAAACTGAATCAAGTTGCATAAATCTTTCCACAATGGTTTTATGACTCAAATAAAAATGATCATCTAAAGGAACATCTTGCAATATTAATAAATTGCCTCCAACAAATATTTATTGGAAAATAAATATAAGTTCAATTTTCAATCTTTTATTTCATAAGTTGATTTACTCTTACAATTTGTTGATTTATGTGGCTTTTGCTGGTTATTGTTAGGTCAAATGAGAACTATTACCATTCTTAATGGGTAATGTCAAATAAATAGCCCTACATCAATCAATAAAATTAGTGTATAAAATATTTGCCTTTCATCCCATCAACCAGTGGACAATAGTGATAACTGAAATAGTACCAATGCAATTGTCAAACTGCACAAACTAATCTCAATGGAAGATTATTTGAACCTCAATTGAATTATTGATGTTTTGATTGGCACATGGACTTCAATTGTAGCAGAAAATTTCTTTTATGATTGA
>JALLOT010002947.1:0-11950 GCA_036939595.1 Thalassiosira livingstoniorum | reverse complement strand
CTCATCTTTCAACCTTTGGCATCCGAATAGCAATGGCATAACCAAAATTCAAAGTTGCAATCATCTTTAATATTTGAGAAATCTGCCACACATTATCGTGGTAATTATTTTGATGAAGGATATTTTCAACTAGCAACACTTAATACCTGAGTGGAACGACAATTGGTGCGTTGGAAAAACATAACGTTGTAGTTCAAAATTAAACTAAAAAATCGCAATTATTGAGTGAGAAAGCACAATACATAAGCCGTCAGTTTCTAATCTTGAACATGTATTTACTCAATTCGGTTTAGGATTCTGTCACTATAACTCGACTCTTCAGCTTGGTCCAGGTGAAGAATTCTAATTCCCTGCTTAAAACACTCTTTAAGTTTACGATAAATGTAGTGCAGTGTTTTCAACAATTAAAAATTCCAAATCTAAGAAAATGTAACATGCCGATTAAATCAAGCATAATTGTAAAAGCCTTGATGTGACATCTCGTGACGTGCGGATTCAGTCTCATGCAGTCACTGACCCAAGAACATACGACTTGGTGTAAGCCTCAATCGCTTCCGCCCCCACCCTGTGGCAGAAATCACCAAAAGCCTCAAACTGCTGCCTCTGTTGAATAAACATGGCGAGTATCGGCTCCATAGTCTCCTCCAACTTCTCCCTGTCCATCTTCGCCATAAAAGGATACGCAGTACGAGTCAAAACCGGGCTTCCACCCAACCAAACCTGGTAAGACTTGGCACCATCCCCCACAAATGCCAATTCTGCCATGTAGGGTCGCGCACATCCATTGGGACATCCGGTCATTCGCATGAGGATTTCTTCATCGGCCAAATTCATCTTGTTGAGCAAGGCTCTCATTCGTTCGATGTAGGATGGCATGAGTCGTTCGGCTTCGCCTTGTGCAAGGCCACATAGGGGGAGGGCGGGACATGCCATTGCAAGACGGGCGTTGGGATCGACTTCCTCGATGGGTTTGATGCCATGTTCGCGAAGGACGGCTTCGATGCCATCTTTGTCCTTTGGATCAATGTCACGGAAGATGATGGATTGGGTGGGACTGAGGATGGAGTGGACGTTGTACTTGTCAACAATGACACGAAGGGCAGACTTGAGTCGGAAGTCTCCATCATCCTTCACCCTTCCATTATCGATGTGTTGACCGTAGAACAACTTTCCATCTCCCTGGTCGAACCATCCCATCCAATCGTTGTACTTCCACTCCTTCATTGGTCTCCACGGTGCAATTTCCTTTCCATAATAACTCTCCACCAATTTTTTAAAGCTGTCAATTCCCAATGTGTGGACCAAGTACTTCATACGTGCATTCGCTCGCACATCTCGGTTTCCATGATCCCTCTGAGCCGCCAAAATAGCCTTCGTGACCTCCATGATATCCTCCTTGGGAACAAATCCCATGTGGTCCGCAGCACGTGCAAAAGTATTTTCCTTATTGTGGGTCCTTCCCATGCCACCTCCAACCATGACATTGAACCCCTCCAATTCACCCGCATCATTGCAGATGACAACCACACCAATATCATTCGTGTAGATATCCAAAGAGTTATCCCCAGGAACAGTCACACCAATTTTGAATTTGCGAGGAAGATACTGCGTTCCATACAAAGGTTCCACAGCATCCTGCACAATGATCCCACGTCCATTATCATGAAGCATCTTCTCATCCACATTGTGATGCTCCACCTCCTTCGCCCAAGTCTCCACCGTCGCGGCCTTCTCCCCATCCAACCAAATCTCCGAAAAGGCCGGACTCATGGGCCGAAACAACTGAGCAAACACCTTGGAATACTCCCTCGCATAACTGTACTCCGGCGACACGAACGGGGCAGGAGTACACATCACATTGCGACTCACATCCCCACACGCCCCCACCGTCGAAGACCCAATGTTCATAATCGACGAAATCACCGTCTTGAGACTCCCCTTCAAAATCCCATGAATCTGAAAACACTGCCGAGTCGTCGCCCTCAAATCCCCCTGTCCATGCTTGGCGCTCAAATCATCGCACAACCGGTACAAATCGGGGGGAAGTTCCCCCGCGGGTTGTTTGAGACGGAGCATGAATTGATAGTCTTTGGGGCCCTTTTTCTCGCGGTTGTTTTGTTGGTAGGATCCGTGGTACTTGAGGATTTGGTAGGCGTCTTTGGAGATGCCGATTTCTTCGGTTTGGAGTTGGTCGACGAGGGGGTCGCGGAGGTAGTTGGAGGCGATTTTGAGTTTTTCGATTTTGGGGAGGGTGGTGGCGGGTTTTTCGAGTTGGAGGTGGAGGCGGGTGGGNTTTTTCGAGTTGGAGGTGGAGGGGGGTGGGGGAGAGGGGGGTGGAGGGGGAGAGGGAGGAGGGGACGAAGGCGAGGGTTGTGGGGGCTACTGAGGCGAGAGCCAGCCCGGTGGTGGCTATTGTTGAGAATTTCATTGTTTTGCTGTGTATCAGATCAAATCTTCTGCGCTTCTTTTTCCTCTGATATTTCAACTTCTTGGATCAAAAGATGATATATTGCAATGGCTTGGCTGAGACGTCACTTGACCAAAAAGTAATGAATTAGTGCTGATTAGTGCAACAGTTATTTGCTGGTTTTATGAGATTAATTCGTCGGCAACAATGCTGTTGATGGCAGCATTGATCCTTGTCCTTTTGTCCGAGAAAGGAATGGCGAAGAATGCAACAGTCATGAAAAACTCCTAAACATCACTCAGGCAGTTGTTGGCAGAGGTTGGCAGGTTGTTGCACGAATTGATGAGCCAGCTCGAGCAAAGTCGGAGGAAGATTCAATTCAGCTGAGTATGTTTTCTACTGAAAAATCTACATGCATATTTTTAGTATTTATTTTACGTAGAAAAGTATCTTTCGTCTGCCTTTCCTCCGTCCAAGATCTTTGGATATTGTGTGGACACCAACGCAGACATTGGCAAAAAAACATCGGCCGCATGCATCGTCCATCCATCATGCGACCTGCGACAGTAAATTGAGGAGATGTTGATTTCTACGGGCCTGAATCATACCAGGCAGGCAATACAGGACATTGTTTTCCAAAATAGTTCCAATGACTTCAATTTCGTCAAAACAACATTCATGTACTATTCTTGAAGAATTTGCAAGATTCCAAAAACTAAGTATTGTAAGTGAGCAGTCATCAGAGAGGAAAAGGATAAATTCAATACATCTTGGAATTTAGTAGCAACTGTTAGGTATGGTACTATCTTGGTGACAAACAAACAACACACACCACAAGGTTTAAGCATTGTGAATTGTATTTGATACTCAAAATGGAGCAACTACAGCAAACTTTAGTAGGAAAATAGTAGCCGCATGGACATAGCAATGAACAAATCAAGATAATGCAAATTCTGACAAAGAAAGCTGGCTACAACCAAAAAAGCCATGGCTGGTAATAACATATTCAATTTTCTCCTCTGATTTTAGATCCCTCATAATTAATAGAATTCAAACTCAAAAATACCAAAACAAAAATCAATGACCATGTAGTGGCTTTAGAAACTGTTATCCACCTCTCAAATCATTTCCAACAATTTGTAACAGCTTAACTTGCCTTGGGGCTGCCGTCACCAACAACTGGTGAGTATACTTAATGAGAAATACATGTTGAGATCATTGTCTGTTACTGAAATAATTGAAATTGGTTAAAACTATTCAGAATCTATTTATGTATTCCAGTCCATTTTACCTTCCACACCTACATTTAAAAGCAGTCTCATCAAACAATTTTGGATGCCCAATAAAGATATGCAAGTCATTTTGAAGTTCACAAATGACAAGTCACTCGGTTCAGCACTTTCAGACAAATTTTCTGTCCTCCATGCAATAAATGTTGAGAGAATGATTGGAAAGAATAACAGAAAATACATGATACAAATGATAATTAGTGTTAGTGAGAATTGGCTTTAGGAAATTAATTATGAAATAATATGGGTATCAACTGTTTGAGGATGACATCATTAGTTGTGGCAACCAAACAATAACACTGGAGATTGAATTTTGTGATGTCTTTGATAAATATCTATGTGGTTACATGAGCAGGGCCAGTGGTGCTCGTCAAAACATCATTGATTGTAATTTAAAGCTGTGAAAAAAGCAAACAGAATCAATCAAAGGAGATGACAGGTGCATGGGGTGAAGAGATAAAATTTGGGAAGGCAGTGGTTACCATAATAAAATTATCATGTGGGAGGAAAATTTTTGTCAGAAAATTTCTTGTGTTGTTGATGGTAACAGTGACATTGGTGGTGTATGGACTGATAGTGATTTTATTCAATAAAACCAAATAACTGCATTGGATACAAAGAACAGCAACAACAGTTGATATTGAAAGACAATGATATTGCATTGAGGCAGGGGAGGGGAGGATGATGTCATTGATTATTTTTTGTGATGTAGATGGTAAAATGACAGTGTTGGTGGTAATACAAATAGTGATTTCATTGAATAAAGTACTAGGTAGAAAGAGAAGTGATTATAATGATGGTTGAAATATTATCATGTTGATGTGTGGTTGCAAGAGTGGGGTGGATGATTTTGTTGATTTATTTAATTGGTGTGGGGCACAGGATGGTGAAGGTGGTGGTGTCAAAGTTGGAAGTGGGTGTGGGGAGAAGGGGGATTAAAATAAATTAGCAAAAGGGTGCAACAAAAGGAACATAAAAATAAAGCAGGCTGCTTACACAGTTGATATTGATGGTGGTATGGTATCATTGTTAACACGGCCATTTTGTTGTTATGGTGATAGCACCATCAATGACATTATTGTTGATAGTGTTATGATTTTTGTGATCATTGTTGAAATTTTGGTACTGCTGTCAATGCAGTGTTTCGTGGTATCATTGCCGTGAATACCTGATAACCTGAACATTAAGAAATGTATGTGTTGATGGAGGTATCAATATTGGCAATGACAGCAGCAGCAGTTACAAAGTTGATAGGGAGGATAGAATGAATAGATTAGATTCTCACAACAAATGAATGAACAATTCAAAATAGACAACTTATGCAATTAGTAATTGTAATGATGGGGGTGGGACGAACGAGTTGGTGGCAGTGGCAGATAAGGTGGGCAGTTCAATGTTGGGATAGCACCATGGTCATGTACATAGCAATAATATGGTAGTAATAATAAGATGATGATGATTGAATTGCTATTGTTTCACCACAATGTTGTATCATAAGTATGGGCATTGTACTCTATTGTCTATTGTATGGTTATTGTTGGAAAATGATAAAAGGAGATGATAATAAGGTACAAAATGTATAGTGATGGTGATTTAGTGACATTTTTAGAATATATTGAAACAGTTCTCTAAATGCCCTGTATAATGTCCGGTATGATTTGAGCCTGTATCCATATACCACCATATTGTACCATACTTACTATGGTATTGTACACTACTTCTTCTTGTCTTTTCTTCTCTTCTTCTGCTCCTGAACTTTCGATGACTCGGCCAATGACGATGCAGGACGATGCCCACAAATGGCTCAAACTCCGCCACGATGCCCATGAAAATGCCTGCATTAATTATCATTTCCAAGTGAGGATGGAGTGCTCACTCTCATTCATCTCATAAGGCAACAGATCAATGTTCTCTTTCTGCTCTCACCATGAATCTATCCAGTATCAATTTGTCATTGCCATTATTACTAGTATTAACTTTTTTGGGAGATGAAGATGGTTTACTCCTCAACGCCTTATTCGTACCATCGGCATCATGTTGCGCTGCAACCGCATTCACCACAACTGCAACATTTCTTTCGCACCCAACTAAGGAATTGAATTATTTGTGGAAACGACGGTCTGAACCAGGGCGCATAGGTAGCATTGTCCATCTAAGATTTTCTCTGGATTCTTCCATTGAAAATGAACAGTTCCAGTCACCACCATCGCAATCTCCATCAAACGAAAGGGAATTGTCAATAGTAGAACGATGCTACGATGCCTGGAACCAGAGAAAAATGGAAGAAGCTACATCGTGCTTCGCCGACGATTTTGTTTACGACGATGGTCAATATCTCGGTAAAATCACCAACAAATCAGATCTGAAACAATTGTTCCAGACCAACGCACAAACACTCCCTTCTGGATCGATTGTTGTCATTGATGACATCGCCATTTGCCATGAAACTGGCAACATTGGAACGCGATGGCATGCGGAGACAAAAGATGGATCCGATGTTCCGTTAACAAGGGGGTGTTCTTTCTACACAACGGATGAAACGAGTGGACTTATTAAAACTGGTTTCAAAGTTTCGGAAATGGTGGTCAAGCCGAGCAAAGGGTTTTCGAATGGCATCGTTTCTTCAACTTCAAAATTGACAGAAGCTTCCAATAAACTTTTGGGAGTAAGCAACAGCATGGTCAATCCCAAAAGTACTTTGGATGGCAGCTCATCAGAATCCATTATTGAGGAGTATTTCAAAGCATGGAATAGACGAGATATGGAAGCGGCACTCGACTGCTTTGTCGATGATTGCATTTATGAAACTGAAGATCCAATTTTTGTTGATGCATTCCAGGGTAAGGCAGCATTGCGTGAACATCTACTCAACAATGCAGCGGCGTTGCCATCTTCTTGTCAGATTATTTTAGACGATTTAGCAATTGATCGGGAGAGGGGAACATTCGGTGTAAAGTGGCATTTGGAAGTGAGTGGGGTGGCAATACCGAATTTACGAGGCTGTTCCATGTATACAACGAAAGAGGACGTTGAACTTTTGAAGAGTGGTTTTGATGTCACTGAGTCTCCTGTGAAAATTCCAGGATTGGTCAAAGATTTTCTTTCTTTCCCTTTGAGCAAAATTTTGTTTTAGTCGTATGATTTGTAGTTTGTATAGATTCTGTTGATACAAATAAGCCATAGGGGTAGAACCCATTTGCATCTGCTACTATTGCTCATCAACGGAACACCGAAATATGATATTAGGTAATACTCCAGTCGTTTTGCATTGTTATTTTACTGAATAATTCCTGACTGATATGATTTGATCAAAGTAATAAAAATCCTTACGAATGATTGATGAATGACCTGTTTAAATAATCCAAAGCAGAGAGGGAGAGGGGCAATAATATTTTCCTCGGTATAATAATGTCTCTCGTGATGCAAAAATCAGGCCGTTCACCATCTCAAACATCAATTCATCAAGTAAAGTAATCCAAATCTTTGGGACATATTAGTAGTACCTAAGTAGCTTACAGGTTACTGCCAAGTTACTATTAACATCATTACAAACATAGATTTGAATTTATTTTTTCAGTAGGAAACTGAAATTATTATTGTGATGCTGAAAGCAAAGTTAAATTATTGAAAAGGGAATTGTCTTCTGTTAGACACAAAAATCTCATTGTATTCTCAAACCACATCAGAAGCCTGTATTTTACAAGAAAAAGTAAAAAACAATGTTTGAATATTCTAATTTTTTGACTCACAAGTACTTTGTTCAGTTTTTCTTGTATGGTACAAAACTGACTTCAGGGGTTTGAGTCTTTTTGAAGCAGCTATATCATTGGAATTTGCCAGACAACTAGCACTGCTTATTCATACAAAACTGAATTCAGTCTGGTTTGCAAATGAACAGATAGAAACGATGTCAGAATCTGGATGTTTCTGGTTTTTCTAACTTATTTTGTTGAAATGAAGACTCTGCCCAACAGTCAACTGAAAAAACTATCAATATGGTAATCGATGCAATTTATTAATCAGAACAGTTCCATTTCTTTCTTAGTATTAATTTCCTTTAGAAAAATACTTCAAAAGTATAAGCTAGAATATTATACATGAATTTTAAAATTGTTCCAATTAAGGATATGTTTTCAGAATAATAATATGCCAAAAATTCAATAAATTTTGATTGGCAATGAGAAAGAAGACATTTTGTTTTGAGTAATTCTACTATGATCACAAAAATCAAGTCTTCTTTTCAAATCAATTCACACACAAGACTTACTTTTGGCAATTGGAGCTCTTATGCTCCTTTGTTCCTATGTGGCAGT
Source organism: Thalassiosira livingstoniorum (assembly GCA_036939595.1). Taxonomy (NCBI): domain Eukaryota; phylum Bacillariophyta; class Thalassiosirophyceae; order Thalassiosirales; family Thalassiosiraceae; genus Thalassiosira; species Thalassiosira livingstoniorum. Next base: position 3,941 of record JALLOT010002947.1, on the reverse strand, counting down.
GTGGGTGCATTGTACAATGCATTGTATTTATGAGACAATCATAAAATGATCTCTCTAAAAGAGAAGGCAACTGGTGATAAATATTCTCGTTGACTGTTTGCATTTGTATTCTGAATTCATACACAGCTCATGATGCTCAACTTGCCATAATCACTTGTGGTAATAAGCATCAACCAGCATGTGTTCCTACTTACTACATTTTTGAATGAAAAATGGTCTCTACATTAACCCAGTTGCACAAAGAAAAAACATGTTTCTTGTGCACTGATAGAGTGTGCTTGGGTAAGAAAGTGTCAACACCGACCAGGTGATGCCATGGGTTCAATTTCTCATTGCACCCCAAATCTGTGCTTACACATTTCATCTAACATTGGAGCTGTACAAATGGTTTCTTACTCTTTCCATAGTGACTGCATGTGATTATAACTATCCAGCTTTCAGTCTAGCTGTGCCTAATATCAAAACCTACACAAGTAGTTAATCATTACTTTAAAATATTGTTGATGCATCTCTCTGATCATGGACAGACATGTCCAAACCCATGTGCTTTGAATTTTACTTCAATTGACAACAGCCAATTTCAGAATCTTGTTATTTCACAGAATAAGAACTTTATATTCATCACTATGATCATGAGGGCAAATATGTTGGAGAGATGAAAAAAGGCCAAATATTGAATGAATTTGGCCAGGTTGAAGTTGAACACAACTTGTGATTTTTGTGATTCTATTGGTGATGAGGATAAGATTTGAAACAGTTCAAAATATTGAAAATGAAATGACATAAAAATATTTTCCTTTGAGACCAGAACCAGATGTCATTGAAAACCAGAGTGTGATTGGATATATGCCAAAGATGTGAAGTGTTAATGTGAGTCTTTATAGAGGCTTATATAAAAAAGTAATCAAAGTTTGATAATATTCATGTTTTGTCCAAACCTTTCTGCAGCAAAAACTACATGTAGTTTTGAACTTTTCCTAGCTTTATTGCAAAGGTTAATGATGGTTCATTTTTTTAATTAACCAAAGTAAAGAATGGAAGAATTTTTAATTTTTTCATTTCAAGATTCTCATGTTCTGATAGTTCTTTCAAGATAAATCACTTCTATCAGTGCAAATATTCAAGATTTGAATTTCAACATGTCAACCATCATGACCCTTGTAGAAACTTCATTCAGCACTTGCTGTAGACAGGTTCTTGCAATAACATGTAAGTTTTCAAACTTTGGTTACCTTGCCTTATTTACCTCTGAGTTTTTACAATCAAGCTTTAAAATCTACAATATTTGAAACAAACAGTACCCCAGTTCCAAAAACTCCAAAACCTCATGAAATATTAGATTTCTTAATTGAGGAGTTATTGTTAACATTCTTTTTGTGTTATATACTATATAGACCAATCATGTGGTCATGGAAATGGGGGATGATCCCAGGAACAACTCCTATATGTCAGATATAAGGGTCTCAATTTTTTATTGTCAATTGAAACCAAAAATACAGTATTCTGCTCAGTTCTTGTGCATTTAGGGTGTTGATGGAGGAGCTAAACTAAGTGTAAGACAATTGGATTATTGTGTGGAGTTTCCCTAAATATTCTTATTTGTTTATATTGTATATTGTCAAGCTAGTATATTTAAATTTCCTCTTTTGACAAATTGATTTAAGGGCATGAGCATGAGAACCTAACCATGGATAGTCTTTTCTACGTAGTGTTTGAGGATATTTAAGATACACAAGGCCAGCTTTGCTTGTGGTCAATGGTCAAGCAGGAGGGGTGTCTATCCTTGTACATCAGGAACATTACTGTGATAACAAAGGTAATGAATTAAATTGATGGCAATAAACATGTGTAGCACTGTTTTGTGCTGGTACAAAATGTTTATACACATATCTCAATGACTTTTAAGAGTTTCCTAGTTAAAACAATTTCCTAAAAATTACTCATTTTTTGTTATTTTAGCAACTAGGGTTTGTATCAGATGCCTGCGAACTGTTTTGCTCCGGGTCAAGAACTTAATTTGGAATTGCCTATGGTGAGTTTACATGGCTACACAAAAGTTACTGATTACTATTTTGTAACTCCAGTGCCTTCAGCAAACCTATCAAGATCTCCATGGCCATGACCATGATCATCGTGGTTGCTCTGGAAATCCCGCTACATGAGCAAAGTCAACTAGCCCTGCTCTTTAGCCTTAAGCCCCAACACACTTCTTCTGTCAAGTGTTGCATGCACAAAAAAGTCTGGTGGGAAACCATGGACTCCCTTTGCAATAGAAACAATAACATCCAATATATGACATGGTCATGCCAAGTTCAAATGACCATGATGCTCTCTTCACCCCATGCTCACCAAAGGCCCTATTGGCCTCATTGACACAAGATGTCCTCAACCATGCTTCTTTATGTGGAAGCCTTCCATGCTAGTTGCAATGATCCCTGTCAAACACAAATTTCCAGTTGGACAAAAATATGAGCCATTGTATCTTCTGCTCCCCTTATTGACTATGGTTTGTGCCATCTGTAAAATCATAGTATTATCTGGTAATGCTTCCCATGGAGATGCCAGCTCATTTGTTGCCCCCTCTGATGTCTGATGTAGGGGATTGTCCCTGCTTATGACATATTGCCCCTCCTTTGGGATTGATCTAGAGGTAAACCCAAACTCCTCCACTACCATTCAGCTATTTTTTGCCATAGTGTAGTGTTGTCACATCCCAACCCAGACACCAGTGCTACTTTGCAGCTATTTTTCTGATCCAACCAGGACTGTTGATGACCAAAAAATTTTTATTATACAATACCAACCAATGCGCCAAACAAGACTGTATCAAATCACATTATGTTAGTTTTTGTCTTATTATCATGAGTTTTAGGGGATTCTTTGTCTCCAAATGTTCATGGTTTGCATTTGAAGGGGGCAACTGTAAGCTCTACCTTGATTTTCTAACCTCTAGTATATTGAGATAAAATTGGACCAAGAATATGTCCTCTGCATGTAGACTGGTGATATATGATGTATGTTGATTACATGTTTGAGTATGTCAGAAAGAGTGGATACTAGAGGGATGTTAACTCAAGTCTAAAAATTTTATTTTACTGCTCCCAAGGGCAATTTTGGTGGTCATTTTTTTGAAAAATGTGTCATTGAAGCAAGAATTTGATTGAATTTTACATGAATTTCTCTAACAAATCAGTTTTGGGTCCATACCAGAATCATGATAAGCTCTCATTGAGAACATCAAATTCAGTATATGCAAAAACACTCATATCAAAGTAACCATGCAAAGAACTTGATTGACCCTTTTTGGCAAGCGCAAAATATGATTCATCTGTAGCTTTTCTCCCTATCAGACCTGTTTTTGGAAGTAAACATTGGTTAATGAAACAATGGCAATTTTTCAAAATTTAATACATGTAGAATACCAATTTTCTAGAGGATTAATCATAGAGCTAATACTTTGACAAAATATTTTCCTTTAAAATCTTTCTTTGGACATGATCATAATTTTATTTGCCTTCAAGTGATATTTTACTTGTTGCAGAAAGTGAACTTAATTTTGTTTTAGCACATACAGATACAAATATGGTTATATATTCCATGGAACAGGTATTCAAATCACATTGTTCAATACATTATTGGGTATGAACATTGTTCAAATCAGCTTTTTCAACTGTTATTTTTCTTTGATACACATCAACTTAAATTCTCAGACTTGTGACATTACAATAGATAAAAATATCTTTTTAGAACAAAATTTGATTTTTTAGAATAAAATATTTTTCTTGCTCTAGATTTTTTTTGTTGTAGAACATTGTTGATTGTTCTAGAATTTTTCTTGTTCTAGATTATTTATTTTCCTTGTCATAGAATGCTGTATTAATCATACCGTTTTTCCAAGAATTAAGCTTTGCGAAATTAATAATTTTTGCATTGCAAAAATA
>JALLOT010002946.1:0-11945 GCA_036939595.1 Thalassiosira livingstoniorum | reverse complement strand
TGCCTATGATATTAAAGAAATAAAACTTGTTAATTTTTAAGTGTTTACAATGATATAATATAAATAAAGCTTAGATTTGATGGCTGTACTCACCTTGTCACGTCGTCCAGGTTGTAGGACCAAGGCGATGCTTGCATGGCCGGTCGCCCGGTTGCCGGGTTGGCTCTGCCGATTGGCCGACCGGGCATGCTCTTGTCTCATTGGCGGAATGGGGGACAGTGGTGGAGCGGTTGCACAGCGACGTTGGGGCGGCATTGGGGTGGTAGTGAAGCGGAATTTGGTGGGGGTGCTGGGTTTCTTGTGTGTACATCACCATGGTAGAGCGATGTCTATGCCATGGTAGTTGATATTGTATAGTAAGTAGTCTGTGGTGTAAGTAAGTATGGTGGTGGTTTTGCTCGTTTTGTGTGGCTGCTTCCTTTTGCAACAAGGAGCATTGAGCGAGCAGAGAAAAAAAATCGTGCTATCTTCACTAAACAAGAAAATCAAAGAAGAATTGTTTGAATTTTTTTGTGAAATCATTTTGTAAAATAGCTAGAAACATATGGTAATGATTATGCAAAATACCCAATCTGCATTTCAAATGTAGCCCAGCTTCTTTTGAAATATTTTTTTTTAAATCTTATCTCTAAAGAGTTAACGATTTTGATATAAAATAGCCAAGCACTTTTCAGAGAAGTACAGGGATAATCTTATTCAGAGTAGCTAAACTATTTTAAGTATCAACTTTTAAGAATAGCAAACCTACAAAATAAGTGGCAATAATGATGCTCAACAATTCCGTAAAAAAAATAACGGAGCTGGGCAATTTAGAAAAATACCTAACGATTTTTTTTCAACTTCTGATGTATTTAGTAATATTTTTTCAGGAAGAAACAATTGAATTATCACTCATGACCTTCACAGATACTGACTTTGATCCAGTAGTATATAACTCTACCAAACACTGCTTCTAAATGAAGGTAATAATTTAAATTAGGGAATTTTTTAGGAAGGAAATATTTTGTTTGTGTAACCATCTAGCATCTAGCAACAAAATGTCATATTGGATGGTTTTTCTTGCCCTGTATAACTATAGCAATGAGGTTCTTAATAATCAATTCTGATTCATCAAACATTGCAATCAAAAAAATGTTTCTATGGGTTATTTAGAAAACTGTTTAAAAATCAAGTGAAATTCTGACTGCTCAATCTTTAGGAGTTTGTCTACAGTATTGTCAGAGCTTTGATACTGCAGCTAAAATATCTATTATTACTTACTAATTCAATAAACCACCAAAAAAATAATAAACCCTGGACTCATCTCAGATTTTTATTTATCTAATTTAGCTTATTCTGTTTCATAGTTCCATGATTAGGGCTTAAAATCATATTTCCTCTCACGTGTTTCTATCACATCACTGTAAAAAATCTTGAAATTGTCTGTGTTAAAATGTAATAATATTAATACGATATATAATTTAAATAATTCTCATCTATTCAAGATGAGCAAAATTCAAGCAATGTAAACTGTCCAAAACAGATTGATTATTATTTCTTGTGATCATTGCTGCTTGACTTTGCTATTATGATCCATTTAACCTCTACACCAAGTTACTGCATTGAGGAATCATGCATTGTATCCTTAATCTTAACATCATCTCAAATATATTCAAGCACCTTCTAAACCTTTTTACTTACACAAAAACAACAATCGACTTAAATCAGTGACATCTAATGACAAGGATTACCAGTTACCTTGCTATTTCTTCATAGACATCAGGGGTAGATCAAATTGGAAAGAAATTAGTAGCGTCTTCCAGTTAGTTTGTAAACATGGTGTTCCAAGTTCCAATAGTATTACCACTAGATTGATTTCAAGCCATACAGTTTGAAGAAAATTATCATAACATCTCCCCCTGTTTAAGTTCTGATTTGAGAACCATTCATTTTTCTAGCATTGGGAATGTGTTGTGCATTACTTATCACATTATCTATCAAGGTCAACAATTCTGCAACAAGGAAACCAAGCTGCTTGAGATTCATGATTGAATTACAAGAAAATAGAAGCTATCACTCCAAACAATTTCCATTTCTTGCAATTGATCATAGGACATGATGTGATTGTAATTTTCTGGCAACCTACAAGTACTTAATTCCAGTTTGCCCTTTTATAATCAACAGGAGTTTTTCATCAAATATCTCACATTTGCATGCTACTAATAGGATCTTTGCTATGTGTTACATAATTGTAATTGTATGTTCCCCTGAATCATTGCTATTCAGGGCTTCAATATTTAGAGAAATATTTACTATTGTGGGTGTGGGTAGCTGGGTGCCTACTTTTGTTTCATCCTGTATTATTCCTGGAGAAAATTTTTAATCCAATTAGTGAAAAAGAATTCCAAAAATGTGCTGCTACCTTTCTGCTATCACTTTTTTGAACACAACGGATTACAAAAATAAGCTCACATTGAATCAGCAACAATTTTTCAGTCATATCATTTCAATTCTGCACTTACTTGCATTCATGCAGACTTGGAAAGGTGTGACTGAAACATTGCACTGACAAAACTCTCTTACAAATAGTGAAAGATTAGATGTTCTCAGTATTTGAATGGATGTTCTTTGGTAGATTTTTTTTTAACATCATCCTCTGAAAAAATAACTATTTCTGTGTCCCTGGTAAAAATCAGTATCACACAAGTATGGTCTCCTTATTTCATTTGGCCAGAAATTCCTACACCTGGAAGTGGTTCTCTTTGGTTTTATCAACATTGTTCAGAGTTTCAATCCCATCAAGGTTTGAAACTGCACAATTGTACTTTGGGGTTCATAAAAACCCTTGATGATGATTACTTCTCTTCTTTTTGGATCAACATGTGCATATATTATAAGTACCACATAATAAGGATAGCAATGTATCAAAATGTTTTGTCTTCATCAGACTCATCAACTTCTTGGTAGAGAGTTCAATAAAACTGTCTGTTCAACTTGAGTTGTGGGTGTGGTCCCTCATAATAGATTACCACTATATCACAACACAAAAGCAGCTGTAACTATTAAAAATGAATCTGACCAAAACTTCAGGGGTTTCCAGGCCATACTTATGAATTTGCAATGGATGAGTACAAGGTTTGCCCTTGGGCTAGAAGCCAAATCTGCTCAAACAGGTACCTTACAGTTTGACTCCAAGTTTGGTACATACAATGTGCAAACCCTTCCAAGAATCATAGTAATCAGTACCCAAAAAATTCCTGCAAACCCATCTGTTTGAATAGTTTTCAAGAAAAAAATAATACAAGTGAAACATTGCACACATGTTAATCAATACTCCGGAAAAAAGTCTGAGTCAATTGGAATTAAATAATATACTATTTCATATGCTGAACAGAGTACTTATGGACCTTCATTTAAGCTCAAACAAGGAGCCAAATAGTAAGGTAGGGTAGATAGTTTTGTTAAATTATCTACTGTTCAAAAGTACCATACAATTATCCCTTGTTTTTTGTTTGCATTTTTAAAAGTTGCTGTATTGACTCAAAAAATGTATCTAAGTGAGAATTTTTTATTTAATCATTATAATCATTTTACAGGTACATATCCAGGTAAATATTATTTTCATTTTTTTGTCGATCAATCACATTTATTGGTATACCATTCTTGTCAGTCATTGGAACATCATCTCCATAATATGGATCCATTTGAAAAACACCATTGATATAAAAATTATCAAACTGGGGATATTAAAACATAAATCATTGAGTCATGCTTCAAATTGGTCATTGATTTTATCAGCTTTATTGGCAATTCAATGTATTTTGAGAAATCTATCTTCCTATCTATGATGCTATTGCTACAGTAAAATAAGATAGAGATGTTATATTGTAATACATTATCTCTTTACATGTCAGTATTTTGAAAGGTTATCATTGGCATTGGTAACCTTTATAAGTGTTGATGTATTCTGATCCAAAACTCTGCAATTACTTTGAATCTTATTCTGTATTGATCTAGATATGACATTTATTCTTTTAATACTCATACGTCTACATCCAAATGATATGTCTTATGAATTCTCCCTTCAGGTCCATCATCCATCATGCATTAGATTTATCATTTTTCCTTTGATCAAAACAAACAATCAGACTCTCAGCAACAGAATCATCTAGATAGATCATTCTTAAGTTTTTTTGCATCCTGTATAAAATCAGATAAGAATATCCCTGTTGTTGCATGATCTTGATGTGATGTTCCTTCTGTTAAATTTCAGTAGAGTGGACTTCTGTATGATGAGCAAAAGCAACTATGCATAGTATGGGTGATAGGTTGGTACAGATAGTGTTAAAGACTATAAATTGCTAACAAAAGGACATTAATATTTTGATGAGGTTATTGCTCAACTGCCAAGGTTTACATAGTCCTTAACTTGTGTCTGTCTGTCCTTGCTGGTGCAGATCTCAGCTGCTCTATGGCTGGTTCTAACAGGCAGTCTTCCAGTGCCCATATCACAGACCTTACAAATATTTCTGTGATTATATAAATATTGATGAACTATCCAGCACTTTTTGTGAATCAGATTGGCTGTGTGGCATGTGAGTCTCTGACTTGACATCTTCAACATACATTTGCTTAACATAATTTTCAATCTTACATTGAGTTTGAATGTCCTTGGGAATGATAAAATTTTTTGCAGACTATTTCCCCTTCCAATATTTGCTCATAATTTAAGCCCAAATATTTGCTAAGCAAGTCTACTGTGATTTCAGTCATAAATTTATCAATAGATGAATCAGGATAATTCCAATGACCAAGCACAACTTGCAGTGGTACTAGTTTCAAAATAAATGTGTATCTCATAAAGTATCACTTCATTTAAAAAAGCTCTTTTGTACTTACCCTTGGGATCCAATAATGCATTACTTAGATACTGTTGGTTATAAGTAGTCAAAACAATTTGCTTTATACAATGGTTCAAACTAATTGCTCATTTTTACTTGAAGATGATGTCAAAACATGGGAAGGACCCAATTTTTTGACATGATGAGCAAACCTGAGTGGTCATCTTCTAAGCCATTAAATTTGTAAACACAAATGGTTTGGTTAGATTAGATCAAAGAGTTATCCATTGAGCCACTGTAAGTAATCACTTATTGATAATGAAAACAATAATAAGGACATAGCTACCAGCAAATACTGTGGCTGTATCAGTGTTACTGGGATAATATCAAAAATACTGAAACAATCTGTGGAACCCAATGATATATTGTTTTTGTCCCAGAAGAGATCAAAATAGTCTAAAATTATTTCTGTACCAAACAAGCAATATCTTCTTTTTTGTCTAAATAGTTCTAGACCTTTGGTTGACTTCAAACTTGGGTTGAAGAAATTGCATGTGAATTATCTCCTTAACCATTCTATAGTAGTGTCAAGAATTTGATTATAAATCCAGCACTGCAAGCACAATTGGAAAAAGGGCTAAAATAGTACCTTCACCTTTCACCTTCAGTTAATCTACCATTAAAAATAACTATGATGGTAATAATGAATTGTGATTTTCATTCAACAAAAGCAAGATTGACCAGTTGTTGAACATAAACTGGACAAATATACTCAAGTTTAAATCCTTCATCAGAATGGGAACCAACAACTCCAGGTTTATTGACATGTGCAAGAAATAATCAGTCAGACCTTCTGCAGTTATCATCACTATCACTCAATGTGGATGCTACTGCTGCTCAAACTGATCTTTATACTAATTTCCAACACCTATGGCTTCATTTTCCTGGTGCACCTTGCTGCATTGATTCTACTGTACTACCTAATATTTCAACCACCACCCCCCAATCACTTCTGATACATCCTCTATGATAGTCAATGGGCATGATCACATCCTCTCCTTTTTTGTTCACTTACATACTTATTTCCCTTTGAGTACTCTCCTCCAATATTAATAGTACAGTCAATGTCATTAAAGACTGCTATATTCTTGCCTCTGTTTGTATATTGTGAGTGTGCATCTATTCTTGCAAATGCTTTTATCATTATACTTCCTTTCTCAAGGAGAACCTAATTGAGCTACTCTTGTAACTTGTAGCAAAAAATCATGCCCCTTAAAAATGTTCATGGTGTCAGCAAGCAATATCTCCTTAGAAAAATGATGGTTTGATTGGTTTTTACCACCATACCATAAAGCCAATTATCACCAATCATCTCTTATTCATACATGGAAATCCCTTGAATGAAAATACTACATTCCTTTCATTATCATGGTGCAAAAGCATTATTACTTTTACAACTTCTCATCCTTGAAGTAAGCTATTCTTCCAAGAACCCCAATGATTTAGTGTTATCAACAAGTTGGACATGCCTCTAGATTTAGAGAAGATCTTAGTCTTAAAGTAGAAAACAAGAAAATAGTTTCAACATTATTTATATTGATTCTCTTCCCAATACTTTGACTCTCCTATCAAATTTCAAATCATATGATCATTTGATTATATTCCCTCCAATGTAAATTTACAATATTCATCTTTATCCATAATGGGATTCCAACCAGCAGGTTTGATAACATACACTGTGCTTTTCTGTGCAGCTAAATATTTTTAATATTCTGACTCCAATGTCATAACAACTTACTGCCCTCCTTTACATTTGAATTCAAAGGCATTTTCAAAAAGGTACTAACATTATGGTTGTAACCATATACATTCCTTATTAGGGCCTATTTAAACCTCAGATGATGAAGAGAGACCAAATAAAAGCAGAGTAAAACCAGTTTGATGTTACACATAACTTTATTTACCCTCTAGTATGACCCATAAATTGAATTCTTTCAAACTGGCACAAAATAAATTTTTAAATAGGGGTGTGGGGACTGAATAAGAAGAAATTGATTGGTACTTTGATCCCATAAATTTTGAATTCACTAGATTGAACCATACTCATGAGTTTAATGGTTTTTATTCCCTAACACATTCCTATTATTCAGAATTGAGATATCCATCAACAAGAGATATGATTTTAAAGTAAAATATGCAGTGCTTGATTGCTTCATAATAAAACTCCACACTATCACCAACTATCAACTATAGACATGGTAAGAGCATATGTATTAAATGATGAAACTTCAAGCATCAATCAGTGTCATCTCTGGTTTTTCAATTAAGATGCCATAGCCAAAAGGTTCCTTGTATTCATGAAACACATTTTAGGTTTCATTTGCTGTAATCAACAAGATTTTACAAATTTATTTGTATTTATGGTTCAAATAATGACAATAATAAGTCAATGCTCCCAACCCTATGGTATCCAATAATTTTTTCTTTCAATAATATTTTTTCTTGCAATCCTCCAGATCTGACAATGAGTTATTTTACCTTCTTCTGACAGTATTACTGTCATGACAATTGTTTTTGAGATTATCAACTACCATCATACTTTCTGCATTTTGGGGTTTTGATTTACTATTAATACAAACAATTGCTTAGCTGAATTTTCTCTTATTATTTTGACTGGTTTGCAGATGAGTAAGCTGGACTTTGAAGTCTATTACCATCACTAAATTCCTGGTCGAGTGACAAAAGATTAAACTCACATTCACAGGTATCCACAGTCAAATATCCCAATCTTACAAGCAAGCACAGTCTTTTATTCAAGTATCTACAAGCCTTTTTCATCAACCTTTTCCTCCTGACTGCCTATCTTTGTCATTCTATGGGTGTGCAAAAAGATTGATATTGTCAACATGAATACAAAAAAACTTGTATGATGTTATTTCTGATGAGCACTTGATTCCAGCTACAATAATAACAATTTGAAACAATTATTTTGAAAAATAATTGGTGAACTAAATGAAATGAATAAAAGACATGATGGTACTTCAATTTAAAAATTACATTGATGATGAAATCTTCGTATTGCCAATCCTTCACTGGACAAATAATAATTGTCTTCAAATTTTATTTACCCTCTTCTGTCAAAGTAATACATGTTAAGTTACCAATGTAAGAGGAGGAAAAAATCAATAATTCAACAATAATCTTTTAAACTGTATGGGATGTCATGCTTATGATTTCTGATTATTCTTACAAAAATCACACATTGATTGATCATGGCTTTATGTGTATTAGTTTCATGTGGCTTTAGAAATAATAATAACACATGATTTAACCTTTTGTACAAAACTTTTTATATATGGTTGAATATAAATAATGATAACTGCCTTAAAAAAAGTCATGAATATGAATGCATGATGCTGAAGGATGATCAATTAATGACTTAACACACAACTCAATGATGATGGTTGACAAAACAATGATTACAATAACATTGGATGGTCATTGGTAAAGTAATTTCATTTTCACTACCAAAACACCCCAATAGTTAAAAACACAAAACTCACAATAACTTCTTTTTAAGATTTTCAAATAAAAGGACAGTGATGTGGCAATGATGGTAGAATAGAGTTGAATGAAATATTTATCTTGCTTGTCTCTCCATGTTATTGATAGAACAGTATGAAAGTCATAGTTTGGTTTACATAATTTTTTAACACATTTATTTAAAACATAGCACTGAAATAAAATTAATACCTAAAAAACAATCCAAATTTTCAAGAAGGATCAATTTTATATTTTTACAATGTTGCTATGTCATTAATTCTCAATATGGAACTTAGTACTAAATAGATATTGCTCACAATGCATTGCAATCAAAGATCATTAGAATAAAAAACATTGTTAGCCAAACATGGCATACTTCTTTGAGATATAGCTTTGAAATAATTAGAAAAAAACTAAAAAATTAGGTCAAGAAAATAAGAATTTTTTTCTAAAAATATTTGTTAAAAAAAAATATCCAAATTAAATCTTTTATTGGAAGCAAAAAGTAATCTCCATCAAAACTACTAATAAAACAAGGAATGTATCTTTGTTCAATGAATGGATCATTTCATATTTGATTCAATCCTCAGAGGCTCATTATTACTGCCTACTATATTTTGAAGTGTTTATTTTGATAACCAATTGTAATCTGTCACATATCAATGTATGTATAAATCTGCTCTAGCACTAACAGTTATTGTCTGAGGCAGATATTACACTCTTGACATGCTACTAACTTGGTTGCCATTGAGCTGATAAATAAAAACAAGTATGATCGGCTCTTATACAACAGGTAAAGTTAGCTTATTAGTGCTTAGGTTGGATGGATAGTTTCAAGTTCAAGTTACAACATCAGTCTCATGTTGTTATTTTTTGTTTGATCACAAAACTTTAACATTGATACAATGTGGGACATAAACATATTGCATATTTATCCTGGACCACTTTTTGAACCAAGTGGTTCAAAATTGTAAACCATATGATATTGAATTGGACATAATAAGCATGGATATATGTACACCGTAAGTGTAAAATGATTGAATGATTTAAAGTTAAGAGCAGTAATCATTATCTACATTAATGATGGCCACAAAAATCAGCTGGATTGAATCAAGAACAAGAATCAGTATCTTTCTTATGGTTTTAAGTCATAATTATGACCTTGCACCTCTTGGAGTAAGAATAGAACAGAAGTAAATAATATTTGTGATGGTATTTTTAGACCTGAAATTACAATGATACATTTTGAATGGAAAACAAATGGATATCAAATAAATGTTCCTTTCTTCTTACCTGATTACTAAAACTTTTCAAAGTTACATCCCTTTCAAATTCTTGGCAACACTTCATGTGGTAGTTATTTTTCTGAAGATTTTCAATATAATATGGTTCAAAGTTTAATGGACAAAAAATGTATCAGTGCTTTAAACGCATTCCACATTATTTTTTGTCTATCATTCAGTGCATTTCTTTTTGATTCTGTCATCCTACTAGCTATTTCAAAAATATCTCTCTATAAGATATTATTTAAGCTTGTGATCATTGAGTTGAAGTTCCATTTCCTATGTTGTCTTTTAGACATCCCTGATTTTATTGGTGTAAAATACCATACACTCCATTCATATTTCCTGGCTTTCTTGTAAACATTGAGATATACAACATTTTCTGTCCTCTCTAGAGACTGATTTGGAGAAATTTGACTGGTCATTGAAAACCTCACTACAAATTTTGGAGTATCAGATTTATATCATTTAGTGAATTCACTCATATTGAAACATTTTAAAGTTTAAAGTATTTTGAAAAATTTCTTCCAATGAAAGCTCTGATATCACAGTCAATAGTTCTACCCAAATTATCCAAAAAAAGAGGATACAACAAAACTCAAATAAGCACTCATTCCATTTTTTTACATTGTGTATTCAAAACATGAAAGGAATTAAATACTACCCACCCACTGCCAACCACTTGTCACTAACTCACCTCCACCACCTTTGTAAGTTAGTGGGACCAATATTCCCCTTTTGTTCATGACTTGTAGGTTGTTGAATTACAAGACATCATTGTATTTTTCAATAATTATACATTTAATTTTGACAAAGAAGGTAGAAATTTGATTTTTTTTTTACAAAAAAGTGCAAAAGTTGAAATTTTGATTGTGCAGATTGTATTCCTTTTCATTTTATTACAAACAAAACCATCTATGCAAAATATGACTTGTTAAGATCAAGAATTTTCAACTGGGACACATGGTGGCTATGTGCTTTGTATATGAAAGAGAAAGAAAATTCTAATTTTTGTTCTGAACTGAACTTTAAGAGAATTTAATAAATAACAGAGTGATTGACATTGTATCTGAATTTTCACATATCAATAACACCAATCAATGTTGTAAAAGACAACTTCTGTCACTAAGCACATAACAAACAATAGAATAAAGTGATATTTTTACATCTAAAATCCCATCACTTTGATTATATAAATTGTTGCAACAAAAGTGATGTCATCTTTTGCGTTACACCAAAATTAACCCAAGATGATGAGATTGAAATGTGGTACTCCGTTGAGCTTTCTTGAATTTACCGTTCTTCATTATCCCCAGATAATTTGATTTAGGAGCATATGTTATGAATTTCCAGCATTTTTCATTCGCAGATTATTTTTTGAATAACATCAAACAATGACTACCTTTAACAGTGGCAGATCATGAGTCATGAATCATGAGTAAGAATTCAGGGTTTCAGCACTTCTTATAACCCTCCTGAGATCAATTTTACCATGTATCCTGTTACGCATATTGGGAGGAGACCCTCAGTGTTATGTGGCCTTTTTTGTGTCCAATGAGAAAATTTATGACAAGTGATTGACAGCTGATTAATGCATGATTATTTTCATTTTTTTGCAATTTTTAAGTTAGACTCAAAGAGTTACCTACTATGGTAATCCTAGTAAAACATACTAGAATAGCTACAATACAAAATGCAGTCAGTAAATTTTACAACCAACAAACATCACAGCACTCAACCCTCAACAACTCAACAACTCAACAACCCAAGAACCCAAGAACTCAAGAACTCAACAAACAACAGCTTTGTATGAACCATGAACCCCCACACACCCCACCCCTTGTCTGTCAGACAAAGAACCATTGTAATAAAGGACGGTAATCACATCAATGGTTTTTCAGTACAACATTGGAGTTTCAGGCAGGGGGACGTGTCTATGGCAAGTCATAACAAGACTTGGCGGTCTCTTTTTTGTTGACAGCAAGAGATGATGAGCATGTGTCATGTGCCATGCATACACTCTTCTTTGCCATCATAGCCAGCTCATTGTCATTTGATGATCAAGTTGAATGGGGGTGTTGGTCAACCCAGTTCAGCATCAATGGAATCAATTGCCTTGACAAGCATTCAATTTTTTTTTGGTGGTTAATGGTAGTGTATCCAGGCAAGTCATTTTGTTTCAATAAAAAATGGTGGCAAGACTTGAAAACGTTTTGGTACTACATATGAAGTCTTAATCCTTTGCATTCCACACCAGTGGAAAAGGAAAAAAAAAGGATGACTACAGATGAATTATTTA
>JALLOT010002945.1:0-11954 GCA_036939595.1 Thalassiosira livingstoniorum | reverse complement strand
ATTAAAAAAAAAACATAAAAAAATTACAAATGATATATCTTATTTTCAAAAACAATTTTTTTTAAGGATGAAAAATAATTCATTTTGATTGAGACCAGCATAACACTTTTTTGATTTTTTGAACCTTTTCTTCCAATAAGATAAAAATGAAGAAATAAAAATACTTGTTTTAATCAAGTGACACAAGTATGTACTAAAAATGGTATGTCGATGATAATAATAATCCACTTATCAGTGCACAACAATATCATAGAATGTACTCTATGATAAATATTACTTAAATGGATTCTTGGTAGGTGAAGTATTTATATTAGTCCAGGTGTGTAGTTATTACCTTCTGGAATGAGTACTTTTTTCCAACTTCCTATGTCATGAACTTCATCAAAATTTTCTTTGTCACAAGTCAATAAAAATCTGATTATGATACTAACAATCATAAATAAAACAAAATAAAAATTACAATATCCCTTCTCTAATTTTGAATTTTAAATATTCCTTTTATACTATTATGTGTTATGGCAATACTTTTGAAATAATAGTACCACAAGAAACCAATTGCTCCATAGAAATGATACTAATTCTAAGTAATAACGAACCCCGACTCAGAAAATAATTAAAACACATAAGACTAAAATTGACCAGTTTAAAGGTTAACTCAATATAGTTTTTCTGTGTTCCAAGAAATTCAGAATATAAGTACAAAAAAATGAAATTACAGAGAGTTTGATATCTAGTTAAAAATTATAATTTGAGACAATTACAAAGCTGACTTGATTGAACAAGTGTCCTTAATGCTAAATCTCAATAAATAATAAAGATAAAAGTTTATCCCTAAAACAATATGTATTTGGTATCTTTGCTTTGCTCATTGCATTATCTAGGATTATTTAAAAAAATGTATATTCATAAGTAATCTAAATTTTTATTGCCATTAAATTTTTGGTACAATACCATTAGTTTTATTTTGATTTTTGCTTGGCCTATCCATAACTACCAAATTTTTTCTTCATAGATAGGGAGATCATGTCATAGCAGAGGTTTTGAGAAAATGTAAAGAATGCAGACAAGAATAAACAATAACCAAACAAGTACACCAAGCAAGATAAATACAATAGAAGAAAAATATTAATTTTGAATAAATTTTAAATTTTAAATTTGTCATCAATAAATATTTTAAACTTGAGAACTCTAACATCACTCTTCAATTGTTCATAATTTATCATACAAAATAAAAATTTAATATGTTGTTGTGAGAAACAAAAATATAATTATGCTGACATGTGAGTTAAAAATAATAAAAAACCATTACACAAGAAAAAAAATATATTGTGATAAATCCTTTACAATTCCTTCTAAATCATACCTTGATTGCAAGATCAATCAAGATATTTGTGCTCTGTTGAGGTATGTATTTTCTGGAAATTGGGGTTTCAAATTTTGATGAATTCAATTAAAAAAGTAGTACAATGTAAGTTTAATTGATTAGTACAAGTGCAATATTTCCTGATTTTAAGAGAAGATTCACCTTCAAACTCATTACAAGAATATTTAGTTTCAACTTTTGAGCTGGTTCAAATTTTGAATGATATTAAGTACAATATTTGAAAATTCACTTTTGAAACACTTTTTACTTTATTGTTAAACATTCCATTTCAGAATACTCTTTTTTGGATTTCTGGTCTTGGTCTACTGAGCAATAATTTCACATTATTAAAATTGATTCAATAGGAAAAATATTATAATTTTCAAATATGTTTGAAATAACAATTCAAATTACTAAAGTCATATTTTTTATCTCTTTGTAGGATTTGATTCAATCAATCTATTTTAGAAGATGATTGCTTGTGCTTTTACATATTTTAATTTTTATGATTCTTGACAGAAACTTTTTTCGTGAAAGAAGGAGTATTCTATCATGGGCAACAAGGCACAAACATTTTCTCTCTAGAAATTATGACCAGAAAATTGCAAACAAGTGTAGATCAGGCAATAGTCTGGCAAAGTTGATACTTAGAGATCATACAATACCATACTTACCATATTGTATGGTACAATAAAGGATTATTTATTTGTTCTTGCCAAAAAGCCTCTTAGTAATCCAAAATGCTTACAGGATGAAATTTTAAGTGATCCTCAAAGAAGCCTTGAAGAGCTCATTAATGCCAAAGTTGATTGTTTTGATTTTGAAATAATCTCTCAGGAGTTTACTAAAGGATAGATATTAATGTGTGGGCCTAAAATGGGGAATCCTATCCAGGAACACAAGTCTTTTGCCTTAAAATTTGCAAAATCATAATTATTTTTCTATGGTGCTCTTATATATACTGGTAGTTTCCTTACGTAGATCTATGATTTTGGCAATGAACTAGTATTATCATGTACATGTAAAGATAAGTTCTCAAGGAGTTAAAAGTGGCCCCAAAATGACAAACAATGGCACAGGCCATCCCAAGTGGCAGTTTCCAGTTTCATGCATTGCACTGGCAGTGCCATGTGAAACGCCCAAAGACATACATGGAACTGTCAATGTCATGTGGAATGTTCAGTGCTGTTGCACTAAATTTGGTTCCATTTTTGTATGGTGCAAAATTTTGATTGATTGGACTATTGAAAATCACTTCAAGAGTAATCATTGTAATAACTTTGTTCTTAATGATTAAAAATGTTTGGCGTAAGTAAAGTACTTATGAAAATAAAAGATTTTGGAGAAGGAAAAATCGTCCAAAATGAAAAATCGCAAAAATTCATTAATTACCACATGGTTCCTGTGAAAAAGCCTTGAAAAACACCTGGAAAACATAATTTTATTAAAAGTAAAACTCAACTATTCCTACGTGGAAAAGGAGAACTTCAATTTGTGTCAAAAGCGGTCAATGCGACTCCAGCCTCCATCCAGCTAAAGACGCTTATTTATCCGCCATTTCAGCGGGATTCAGCCCCCGATACGCCAGACGCCAAGAAAGCAGACAACAACCGACAACAGGCAACTAGGTGCTACCCGGCCAAGCCCAAGATAGAAAACTTGGTCTCTTCCGAAGCAGTTCCTTCATTCACTTCTCTGCCTTTCGTTGCGGGTTGCGGTCCTCGATACCTTGCGGAACAGCGTTTGACCATTTGATGTAACGACGGAACGATCCGACTTCATCCAACCTGGATCCGCGAATTTAGGAACAAGTTATGAAATAATCATCCTCTAACTCTCAGTCTTACAACATATATCACGCGTGAAGAGAAAAGAAAGTATCCTGGATGCACAGACCAAACCTCCAATACACCAGTTCTAGCTAGACCAGTTTTCCAGTCAATCAGAAACTACAAACGCCAATACAAAAACCCCAATACATTAGTACACCAATATACAAACCATAACACCCATACACTAATACACAAAACCAATCAGAACACCAAACCACATACCACATCAAAACAATCAATGAGACACAAACGAGTATGCCTCTTTGGCACCTCCGCCGACCCTCCCACCGGGGAGGGAGGTCATTTGGGAATTCTCAAATACCTTGCTTCTTTGGACGATTTGGATGAGGTTCGGATTATGCCAGTGTATTCTCACATGTTTGGGGTGAGTGACCTGTGTGAAAGCTGTGATATTCGAGTGGAAATGTTTTTGGCCATGAGTGCGGTGTGTGTGCGATGTGTGTGCCATGTGTGCTATGTGTACTTAGTTTGAAATGGTTGGAATGTGTTGGTTGGACCGTCATGGGTCAATTATTTCACATACTTCGACATGAAATCATCACACAAATCATATGTTCACATGTTACCTTCTTTTACTTCCACCATTATTTGGATATTCCAAAATAATCATGCAACCTGATGCAACAACCAACGATGCAACCTTATGGAATAATGGCTACCAATACCTACAAATAATCTTCTACCTTACCAATAAAATTAACAATGGAACAATGCAACGATGCAACAATGCAACGATACACCAATGCAGAGCAAACGAGGAAAACAAGCACCTTTCGAAGCACGCGTTGCAATGTGCCGATTGTTGGTCAAAGATTTGCCAAAGGTGGCGGTATCGGAGGTGGAGCGAGTTTGTTTCGAAGAAAAGGCGGCTACATTGTGAGTTTCCTCCCGTCTTGCATTTCGATTTGAGGCTGTTGATTTTCCTTTATCTCAATGGGTTGTCAATTTGTTTTGGTTTTTGACTATCTTTTTTGTCATTTGACTCATGCAACCTTGAAATTCAATGGTTCAATACTGGCCCAATACCTAAACGTCACTCACGCCACTCAACCTTACTTAACCTCACTCACGTCACGTAACTCACTCCAGAGAGCCCAACCAATCCACATCCACCCTACGAGTAGGAACGGCCGACATTCTCACCTCCCTCACCACCCACGAACCACACGTCGACTTCCTTCTTGCATTGGGTGCAGATACATTCATCGATTTGGCCAGTGGCAAATGGAGGAGGACGGAGGAAGTGTTTGATTTGGTGGGGAGGAGGATGGTGGTTTTTTGCCGATTGGCGGAGGGTGGTGATGATGATTGTGCGAAACACACTGAGGGAGGGGCAGACGTTTCCACAGCATCCACAGCATCCACGGCATACACCACATCCAACAGCAATTCGGCAGAGGAAGTGGAGGCAATGGATGTTTTGGATGAGAGTACAAGAAGTGCCAAAAGCGAAGTGAGTCATTCAGATACAAAGAGTGAAGATTTGCTTCGGCAGAGTATTGCCAAATGGACCAGAGTTGGTAACGAAGGGGAGAGTACAATCCGTCTTGTAAGAATACCTTCATTGACAAATGCAAGATNTGGACCAGAGTTGGTAACGAAGGGGAGAGTACAATCCGTCTTGTAAGAATACCTTCATTGACAAATGCATCTTCATCGGCAGTGAGGAGGACGAGGGATGAGAATGTGTTGGGAGAGTTGCTGACTGAGGATGTTTTGAAGTATGTGGTGGAGAATAAAATGTATGCTTTTTCGGGGATGGATACATGAAACATTTACTGGAATGTTTCGGTACTTTTCGGTATTTTTGTGATAGTTCTTTATCTAGTTTGTCCTGTTGGTTATAATTAATAGGCCACGTCCTCTTTTTCTAGAACATGTTAAAAAATCTTTTTTTCTCAAATCTGGGTGGAGAACGAAATGTTCAGGCCAGCAACCAAGCGCCGACATTCACATAGTACATAGCAATGGTTCAAATCTTACATGGTTGCATCTGCTAATGTTAGAAGATGCTACACAATACTACAAGAGTCATGGCAATACAATCCATGAATAGGCCCAACACTAACCCAGAGGCACTCCCATCTAAAACTAAGAGAAAAGTACCTACCTGCAACAACCAATTGACGTTCAAGCATTGCCCCTACACAAACCCACCCAAATCAATCTCGTCATCTCCTCTTCTTCTGAAACCCATTGAACGGCGCACACCAAACACCCGAACACGTATCCTCCGTCACATCCGGCTGAAACTGCACGCTCCACGCACCCACGTCCCCCGCACTCCACAACACGTTCCCCTCCCCATCCATCACTTTGTACGTTTGTTTCAACCAATAATCTTTCATGGTGTTGATGGGCGCCAAGAGTCGTCCATGGGGTTGGATCAGGAGGTTTTTGGCGAATTTTTGGGCTTTGGATTCATTGATTGCAAAGTTGAATACTATTGCATCAAACTTGCCGATATCTCTGTGGTTGTTTTGGTTGTTTTTGTTGGTTTGGTCGATTCGTGTCGAGTCTCTTTCGTAATTGTCATACCGCTCACGCCACAAGTCGAGATACCGCTCATCGTCCAACTCATAAAATGTCACTCCCGGAGGACAGTACCCCGAAGGATCCTCGACGACGTATTTTTGCCATGCGGAGCCACTCCAATCGAGAGCCTCGATTTGGTGATAGCCCAGATTGTAGAGTACTTCGGTGGAGACTCCGGCTCCGGCACCCACGTCCAAGGCTCTTGGGGCTCTTGGCCCCATTGCCCCCCCATGCCCCCCACCCCCACCCCCATTCACATTTCCGGTGGTTCCACTGTTCAAGGCATTGGTGGCATTGACGGCATTGACGTACGCCTCCTTCAAATAGTCCGAAGCAATGGTATCGTACACCTCCCTGGGACTGATATTCGTATCTCTCGATGCCACTATGGAATTGGTGTATTCTTCTTGTCCGTAGGCTGCGGAATGAAATGGCCTTTCGGACTGTGGTGACGGCTCCAATGTTTGTGATGGTTCCAGTGGTTGTAATGGCGCTGATGGAATCATTTCAATGGAAGATGGTTCTGCCCTAGACGACAAAGGCAGAGTTCCAGCGGTTGCCACTGTTGTAACAACTGCAACACTGGATAGAAACGCTCGTCGTTGAACCATTGTTCTGTCATCATTTCGTTCGTCATCACTTCTGTAGTCGGCATGTTCTTGTCCTCGGTCTGACGCACGGAATAGTATGCCTGAGTTGTTTGAGTTGTTCTTCCACCCGGGTAACTTTTGATTTCTGTCGTATACCTCATGGGAACGGGCACGGGACGCATAGGATGTTGTTCCAACTAGAGTGCGTGGAAGTTCTGAGTTTGGAATGTTCATGCGCGGATGGCATTGATGGATTTGATTGATTTGATTGATGGGGTGGCGTCTGTTGAGACTATTGAGAGGATTGGGGGGAAACGAATGTACTGACGGAAGGAATACCACCGCAAGCAATGCAAGCAGTGCCAGCGGCACAAAGAGAAAAGAGGGGAGGATTTCGTTTAATTCGTTTTGCCGTCGACCAGGAAGTGGCGAACGAAGCGATTTGTAACATTTCAAATGTGATGAGTTTGATGATTTTGACGATGTTGGTGATTGGAATGACAACATGGTAAAATTAGCTCTCTGGAACGATGCATTGAGGCTCATGACACTACAGAAAGGACGGGCGACCAGGGCGGTAATTGAATCCTCTGTTGAAACACTGAAACACTGCTGGAATGAGCAGTGGAGGAATAGAGGTATTTATCCTTCTCGATAGCTCCTCGCTCCTCTCGCTCCGCTCTCAGCCCCTGCTCTCATTCAGTTCAACTTATAACCGGTACTATGCTCTATTGTATTCTACTAAGTACATACTTAGGTAGAGCGAGGAGCTGCGAGGAGCACCTAAGTAGTACACCTATTAAGGAGCTTTCGATCGCGTTGCTTGGTGGTTGTTGGTGGCTTGCGGCTGTCCGAAGTCGACGCCGCGGAGTGACGACGTTGCGGGCAGCGGATCAACCTGGTTGGTCATCCTTGGTCATAGCTAGTGTGTCGCATGTCCCTCCATCCAATCCTTTGCTGTAAAACATGAATAGGAATTGGTATTTAATGTTCAAGATCTCAAAGATTTTTTGCATTCTGATGGCTGATGATTGCCACTGTCCACCACCACAGCACCACCACCCTGCACCACCACCTATCTACCACCACTCTGCATGCCGCGCCACGTTCCCACCAAATTCTCACTAACAACACAACAACATCATTATTCCAAGCAGGGCTTTGCACCCAACTGAAATTTTGACGGGTGAGTGGGTGTCGGGTGACACCCATTTCAGGTACTAGCGTGGGTGAGTACCAAATGGGTATGTTATTATGTTATGCTTAGAATTTCAGGTATTGGGTGTGGGTATCAGGTGCTGGTTGGGTTGGGTATTTTTTTCTGGCCTTTGTGCGCGCCACTGCGCGCATCTCCAATCATTAGTCTTTTCCGCCGGTAGGTAGTACCTTATGTGAATCAGAGCCCTGTCCACAAGGAAGATATTATTCATTATTTATGCCCAGGCTCCCCAAATAGAAAGTCTAAAAAAATACCTAGCATACCAATACAACATTGGATTTCAGTATGTTAACTCTTCTGTACTAAAATATTATCTCTTTTCTCACAATTATTTATCTTTAAAAAAGACACCCATTACCCACCCACTTTTTGAGAGCATTCGGTAGCAATACAACCATGGATTTAGATCATACGAATGTACGATTTTAACGATGACAACTTTTGCCTTCCGTAACCTTAGGCTACCATTCCAATGGTGGCTATTCCCGTTCCCAAAGAACAAGCCACCACATACGCTCCCAATTGGGGTTTCGCCTCCCCGCTGCCACTCCCCTTTTTTCGATTGCTCACCTTTTTCCGTCTTTGACGACGGCATCCATCATGGTTCCCCCTCGAGTGTCAAGTATTCCCATCATAATAGTGCAAACCAAATAGGCTTCTTGATTCCTCCTCTTTTACCTTTTGGTCATCCTCCCCAGTTCCCATTTCGTTGGTTTTGGTTAGACCATGCTCCCTCGGTGTTCCCATATGTCAATGAACTCATAAAAAATTTTTCCACTCAACATCACCTCTTTCAATTACATCGACATCATCACATCACTTCAACAATTTTTACTTCCCGCCGAATGGTAAAGATGGTCCTTTCTGACAGCAGGGCAAAATCTCTCAACCGATTAGCAAAGAAACTAGAGGAACAACGACAGCAGCAAAAAGCAGAGGAAGAAGCATGACAACAGCAAGAAGAACAGCAGAAGGCCCCATCTCACGATCGATCTGGAGAGGATGGAGAAGAGGATATCGTCCCTTCGACCCAAGACACTGCGACAGTTAATGACGTTCTTGGAACAACTGCGGTAGCACCAACATCCCAGGGGAGCGGCAAGCAACAACATCAAGGGGAGGGTACAACCTCGTCTCCAGGAATCCACAACCATACAGCCTCCAAGAACGCTACAACAGTCCTGAATGAGAATCAAGAAAAGATGGATACAGATACGAATAAACCAAAACCAGTGGAGGAGGGAGCCAAGAGACAAGGGAATTTTGTAATTGAAGACATGTCAGATGAGGAGAAAAATCTTATGCTAACAAAGTTACTCGCTCAAATGTCTACATCTCAACAAGAAGGCGCCTTCCAACTTATCGATCATGGTCACAAAGCAAAATCTAGAAGCCCAAAAGATACTGCAAAAAAACCATCCCTTGCAACCAAGAAATCACCCCTAGCATCAAACCCCTATGCCCCTCTACAGGAACAAAGTAATTCGTCCATTCTGGCTCCCAACCGCACCCTTCCGTCAACGTCCGTATTGCAAAAATTGAAAGAAAAGGAACAACAGTATCTCGCAGAGTACAACGAGCAACAACAGAGAGCACGTGAGGGAAGAGCGGACCCTGACAAGGATAGCAGGTTCACCCTAATTTTTAGATATAAGGCAGCTTGGGAGGCAGTCACTAAAGCACCTGAATTCAAAATTACAAATGAACGTTTGGAGGAATTCACCCGCTTGCTCACCAATCGGTGCGATTTACCGGAACCAGCCGATATAGCGTTCATCAAAGAAGTTCAGGAGGATATCAAAATCGGGGGGAAACTCTTTCTCATGGGGTACATTGGCCTGGCTCCCAAATCCACAAGACACACCGAGCAAGTGCAGGGTCGATCGTATAAGTTCCATTCGAAATTTTTTGATGCCCTGGAATTGGGGCTGGCCAGACTCTTTAAAGATTTCAAGTACAGATCGATTCCAGGGGCCCCCATCTGTGTGCAAAATATGATATGCAATTTCATCTCTTTGAACAAAAAAGGCGAGAAAGTGGGAGGCTTCCTACAAGGATTTGATGCAATGTGGTGCCCTTTCAACAGCCCGCTCACGGGAAGAGCGATTGCAGCGGAGGTAGCAGCAGCAGCAGCCGATGAATGTGCCAGGCGGTTCGACGGGAAAGTTTATAAAATAATCAGCAGAAAGCTTCATCGATTGGAACTCAACTCAGTATTCTCGACGAAGGAGTATTTCAGACATGATGCGAACGGCAAACGCCTCCCCACTCTCACCAGCATCACGGTCGACAAAAAGAATGGTGATAGCATCATAAAAATTCTCACAGAATTGGGACACTTGGGGGATGTCACTATGGATCTTATCTTATTCGGAGGAATCCCAGTATCTTTCATAGCAAACATAGACGGTCCACCATCGGAAGAAAAAACAGCGCTTGAAAAAGATGTTGCAGCTAACACGAGACGAGCTACTGCAGGGAAACTAGCAATCAGAAACGTTCATCTATCTCCACGTCTCCTCGAGGATAGAGCATCTATTAATAAAATTGTGAAAGGCCTACCATCTTGCATCGCCATCATTCCTTCCCTATTAGACGGTCGTGACTCTCCTACTTTCACCTTTCTATTCCACTCTAATATGCGCACAAAACAACTATCAGCAACAGAGATCGAACAATCAATTCAAAATCAATGGCCATCAGATGAATTCGTACCATCTAATCAGGATTGGATGAATGAAGCCTTAGAAGAAGACGAGGAAGATCAGGGTTCCAAAGTTCTTAAAGCCTTCGAGGACGGAGTCAAAGGCACGGACTTTCGGAAAGAATCAACAAGTAAGATTTCAGGATCGTCAAAAAAAAGGGGGAGGGTTGGTACGCCGTCATAAATGCGATGGGAGGGGAGAGAATGGCTACAGTATGCAGAGATTGGTATGGGGAGATGGGAGTCATGGAACTAGTCAACGGTATCTCGTGTCCAGTCTATTTCCGACGACCGTCGGAAGCAGAGGCCTTTCAGGAGATGCGAAAATGGTACCCGTGGATTAAGGACTACACGGATATCACAATCATGAATATTTGTACTCCACTACATCGCACGAATCTCACCAACCCATGTCCCAAGTTAAATCGGCTCTACAATCTTAAAGGAGGAGACAAGTCGAAGGAGTTTGAATGTACGAAATATGACACTCCAGCAATCACGGAAATTCGAAAGGGCATCGAAGAGGGAACCATCACAAAGGAGGAAGTGGAACAAATGCTGAGGGAAGAACGAGATGCGATTGACCTACTTTCAAGTGATAGGGAAAGCTTTGAGAGTGAAAGTGAGGATCTATTAATGGAACCAATGGAAGGAGACGATACGAACTCATCAGGTCGCAAGGCAAACAGAAGTGAACGAGCAATGCCATCATCACAAGACCAGGATTCCCTAAAAAGCCCTCCAAAAAAACAAAAGCAATCGGAACCCCCACCTCACGACGATGACGACACCCCCATGGAACCAGTGGAATCATCAGATGGCAAACCATCAGGACGTGCCCCACGAGCTACCATCTTCTTCGCCACAGAACCAATGGTGACCTACGAACATGTCCAAAATACCGTATGCATGGTCCCAGGAATCGAGAAGTCCATGATTGAACAAATTACATTCAAAGTCACCAGGCCAGTATGCAAACTGGTCTACCTTCAGTTCCAATCCCAGCAGCAAGCCGAAATGGCAATGAATAAACTTGAAGATCACCGTCTCGACCTTGTCCAAAGTGACATCTGCATTGGTAGAAATGAACCTCCCTTCCCAGATCCTATCACAAGTATTTATCTCCCTACAACCCAGTTCAAGGACAACCCCCTTTTCTGTGTCATCACTGGATGTTTGGACTACTGCCGTGGAGAAGACCACTTTGCAGATGAAAATGAAGTGGAAGAACACTATTACAACTACCATCTCGACGTTCTCTCAAAGATGACAGAAGAGGAACTCAACGATCGCAATTGGTTCATGTGCCCAGGTCTTCAATGCCGTATGTTATGCTACACCCAGCAGCGTCTTCTTGACCACAGCAATGGATGACTCATCTACAAAATTCAGGAGGGAGAAACCCAAATTATTCCAAGCAACAACGCTCAACCGGTCCCACAGCCCCCGGTCAATCCTTATGAATTTCTCAGGTGTGTTATTCCGCGATCAATTAGAAACTTTCATCGAGAATGGCACGTCCCAAGAGGCTCTCCAACAACAGGTAATGGCATGGATCGGTGCGACTGCCAACCAGGACACTAACGACCTATAGGTGCCCCGTCAAGGGGTCTGAGCAGAGTCCCCAAGGTCTCTTAGAAGGCTTCACTACGAAATTAGCAGTCAAGAATCATTTATTAGCAGATCATTT
>JALLOT010002944.1:0-12677 GCA_036939595.1 Thalassiosira livingstoniorum | reverse complement strand
ATAAGAGTATGACTTATGTAGACTTTTTATTTTTTGAAAAATAAGATACTTATAAAATAAGACAGTCGGGTGCCAATTAGGCATAATTTGGTACCAAACTTCTACCTACGTAATCTTGGACTTCTATCTACACATTGTTGGAAAGCTATTTTGAAAGGGCTTTTCAACAGTGTGTAGTTTTAATAATAATAATTCAGTGGATAAAAAGTTATGCCTCTGCAAAGGTATTCAATTTGTTTAGTTGAAGGGTTATGTGATGAAATAAAAAATCCTTGTTACCTTCCAATGTTAATAGTATTAGCAATCTACTTCTTTTTTGTCAAAACGGTTGACAAAAACTTGTTAAATGGGTCTTGAAACAGAAATAATTTAAGAAAGATACAAAGGTAGAATCTCAACGGAAAAAATAAACCAATGATACCTTATGTTTTGTGCGAAGTAGTGAAGAGCTTGTATTATTTTTGTTTGAAAATAAATAGTACAATTTTAAAACTGACAATAAAGAAAAACCCAAAGGTTATCAGTGACATCATAAAAAGATATTTCTATCCCATTGTGAGTCAGACAAATATGTTTTTGCGAGCTTTGTAAAAAAGACAAAGTATGGACAGACAAAGAAAATTATGCCTATTTGGCACCCAACTGTCTTAAATATAAAAATGAAAATGATAAATGTAATGGTTGATTCCACCCCTGAATGCAACAAACTATATTGAGATATTGAAATGAAAAAACAAATCAAATTCAAAAGCTATCTATTTCCCCACCAAGTACTTTCCTTTTTTGTATGTAATTTTGTGCTGTTTGTAGTAGGAAAAGCAAGATCAGGCATTGTATTGATAGTTTTGTACCTAGTACTATTGATTTAAGATTGATGAATCATATTATCTCACAGGAATCAAAATTGTTGTGTGTGCATAACTTCATAAAAAACTAATGCTCTTAACAATAAAATACTTTATATATAAGCGAAATATGTATTTTTGTACTTTCACACTGTTAGTCAGTGCCCATAATGAGAATTGTGCAAATTGTTGTTCTTGTGATAATTCTATCAAATCATAAATTTACTTGCAACTCTTATTTAAGTACATGGTTTCCAATCAAGAAAATTATCAATTATGATTCACATGGAAAAATGCCAAGAATAATGACTAATATCTAGAAGATTTGCAGGAATATAAGGTGGTTGACACAAAGGCATCTTACTTTTTTTCTAGACTGTCAATTGTATACCATACTCTAAAACTTGTTCTCTTGTGACACTTATTATTCAAAACTATGACAAAAGGTTCAAGCAAAATAAATATGTTTCTCTTTTGATTTTTCACAAATATTTTTAGTGGACAAAAAGTAAACAAATATGATTGACACTTGAAGATATTGAAACTTCAATATTAGCAACATCTCAAATTCCAAACATTTATAGCCAATAATGTCAGAAACAAATTCAAATGATAAAACCATGAAAGACTATCTTAGCTCATTGTCTTGCTTCATTGTTCTGTTCCAATTGAATTTGTTTTTTCTTCATTTTCTGGGAAAGTAATAAGCTGCATTTGCTGAACAATACTTCCTGGTTGCTCTGTGTGTAAAAACACATTTTTTGTTGTTTTATATAGAATTGTCTTCAGAAGATCCTTATTGTTATGATATATTTGAATATTTTTCAGTTCTATGAAAATTATTTATAATAATTTTCTTACAAAATATTTCATTGAATACCTCTAATGTTAGTTTCTGTGAGATTAAAAATTGTCAGTACTTTTTTGGATTTCCTGTAAGAGTTGGGTGATTCCTTGTCATGACAAAATTATCTTTGAAACTGTAACAAAAAATATCAATGAATGTTAAATTTCTGGAGAAGAAGTTGCCATAAAAAGACCAATGACCAATGATGTTCATAAGATGAAGTTATCTTAGAATATAAATACTTTTCTTGGTGTGGGTGGCTCATGGAATCCTTTTTTGACTGTATACAAAAAAAATAAAAAAGCATAACAAGAACAAAATGAACAAAGAAACTTCTTTTTGTCAAATGATAAGTTAAAAAAACTGAAAGGTATTACGATTTTGCTGCAGAAGATAGCAGAATAATCGCAATTAAGGTACCATAACTTTTGGTGATAATAAGCCTGGCTCGTTTTCTGTTCTTTATAAAGGCTTGTTTTATATTTAGGTTTGTGGGTACGGGCTTGTTTTCAAAGATTGCCAAAATGAGGGCTCCTTTTTATTTGTTTGGCAAGATTGTTGAAAATTTGTTAGAAAAATCAAAAATATTTGCCAATTTCACTGATATTTTTTTGCAATTTTTGAAAACAAGCCTGATTTGTTAATTATTTTGTTAACAGGCTTGTTTTAAGTAAGGGTTATCTTATAGGGGCTCATTTTTAATGGACAGACTTGTTTTCACCAATAATTACAGTACTATTTTGGCTATTTACAATGAAATTGAATTCCTATGAGGGATTGGTATAGTTTCTACAAATCATAAGATACAAGAAAATTGTCAGTTACATTTTTTGATTTTGCTAGGTAGAATGGTAATAAAAGTTAGGTTAAAAATATTGCCCTCTATGCGATTCTCCGTAAAAATAATATTATCATCGTAGTATTATCTTACTTGTAATAATGACGTTAAAGTTAGTACCATAAGTACATTACGATATTGTACCTACTACCTTCTGATTCGATTTGGATTACTTACTTAGGAAACTTCTTACTTTTGCCAGTTGGTCGAGCGAGAGCAAGTCAATGCCCAGTCTATCTACCTTTATCCACGGTATTGTATTGTACTCTTAGCTAACAATAAAAATTCCTACATACTAATTCCTAATTTAAAAATTGGTAGGCTTATTATTATCTAGAGTACTATTGACGTTACTCTAGAGGTAAGTAGCTTGATTCAACTTTTCAAAACATTTTCCTATCCCAACAGTACCATATCAATTTTATTTTGAATGTGAACATACTTTTGAATTCACAATCATTTCAAACTGCTCTGAGTACCAGACTAAAACTACTACTGTTCGTGTTCAAATTATTAGTTAAACATCTGAATCCATCCAGGGAAGCAAATATCCTTTCGGCCATGAAGATATCTATTACTGCATTTGCCATTCTTGCCTCACATGCCAAGGCAGAAGTCCTCCGTGGCTCGGGATTCAAGGAGGAACGTAAACAAGTGTATCTTGCTGAGGTGCCTGGAGCAGATACTGCAGATTCTTGTTCTAAAGTAGGAGAATCAGTCGTTACGACTGAAACTGACTGCTCCGCGTGCTGCAGTGGGGCCTGTCATATCTCTGAGTACGGAAGCTTAGGTCTATCCTTAGCTGAATGTTGCTCCAATGAAGAAGTAGTCATTAAGGCTGAAACGGAATGTGAAACTGCGTGTTGCAGTGGGGCTTGTAGCATAACTGCCCAATACGGAAGCTTAGGTCTTTACGCTGCCCAATGCACTGCCAAGAAAAAAGTGCGTCATGCCCCGAGTGGATATTCAAGTGCATAGTAAAGGGGTAGTGAATATTCAAGTACATAGTAAAGGGGTTCACCTTGGTTTTTGGAGTGTGGTTCACGAAAGTCTGGTGAGTCGGGGGGAAAGAAAAATTCAATTGCAAAAATAAAGATTTGTTGCAATGTTTGAGTTGTCGGCGCAAAAAAGTGTGAAATTGATAGTACAGATGGGTGACAACTAAACGAAAATGTAACAAAGTGTGATTAATACTATGTTGGAAAACGAACAAATGCTTGAAGTAAGATTACCTAATTTGTAGCGCGGCGCCTTTTACATTACTCTCGAAAAAACTCTCCCCGCCGCTCAAAAGTTTTGTTTCTTTTATTCTTCAATTGCGTTGAATCTCCAGTCTTTTGCTCAACAGCAACAAATTCAATTTTATTCAACACCAAACCCCATTGACCAATCCAGTTCTAACCTCAGCTACCACATCATCTCAATCTACAAACGAATACTACTTTTATCTGAGTTCGAATCACCCACGATCCTCACGTGGCATAGCCGAAAAGTATGGCACGCCAAAAAACACTGACAACGAAGGATTGGATCCCTATGCCAACAGTGTTGGTGCTGGAATCTACGGCGGCATTGTAAAACGACACCCCAAATCGGGGGAGGTAGTGATTGGCAAGCAGTACCAGAACCATAACCCGCGGCCTGGCCCCGTGTATGCTGGCGGAGGGTATGCCCCGAGTACTCAAATGTTGATGGATGTGAGAGGGAAATTGATTGCACTGTTAAAAAGTACCCGGACCTTGTGACTTGTGACCAATATTACCAGTGGAGGTGCCCAACCTTTATACACATGTGTGGAATGTCACCGAAAAAGCAAGGTGCCGTATCAGCGTTGGTGGAACAAGAAGCTGATATTGAAGCATTGGATACGTATGGAATGACTCCCTTACATTGTTTGGCATCAAATAATTTGGCAGTTGGTGCGAAAATGCGTCTTGATGCAGGTGCCGATGCCTTTCATTATATGGAAAGATTGGAGAATCGCCCATGGTCATTGCTCGAGGAAGTGCCGTGCATGCCATGATTGAAGTGCTCAAAGAGGCGGAAGAAACGGCAAAGAAGCAAAAGTTTTCGGGCACGAAAGCAAATGTGGTGAAAGTAAATGTCATGGGCAGCAAAGAAGTGTCCGAAATCAATGGTGATTATTTTACTAAAATTCCATCGGAGGAAATTTCTATTGGATTTGCAAAAGTGTGCAATGATCAAGGATGGGACACCAAAGACATGTGGTCAAAATTGAATGGGGTTGATCCAGAGCGAGACATTTGGTTTGCGCACTCAGAAATTGATTCTTAAATCTACTGGAATAAGAATGATAGGAAATGGTGGATTGGTGGTCCAGATGGAAACGGAGTTTGGATTGTAGATGGTCCAAGCCATGCACCTCCAGCGCATGGTTGGAAGAGGATTCGAAGGGGTGGAACTGGTGGTGCACCAATGGTTCGCACATTTCGAGATGTGAAAGCATAAACAGTTTTCTAGTGTCGATTCTCAATAGAGAAGTAAATGAAATACAGAAAATATTAAAGAGTGGTAATTGATCTGTTGAGTAGAAACATTGTGGATTTTTTGTACTTTCAAATGAATAGTTGACAATTTCGATGAAAAATTAAGAGCAGCAATAGAAAACGAAAAACAGAGCCAAAAACTAACACAAAACTCCATTGAAAACCCTGCCTTACAACTTCGTTATTGGGAGTATGGAACTCGACTTAAAAATGCAACTGGAAATAATGCAAGAGTATTTTTCTGAGCTTTGGCTAATCTCATTTTGTGTGACTTGGATTTATCGTTTGTGATTGCAAGGAACAAACTGGATGTTTGGGTTTCTAAAAAAATGCAGACACAATAAAATACAAACTATCTTCAGATTCAATATGTTCACCTGATGAAATATGATGCAATAACAGTATCTTCCTGAAAGCAAATTCTCCAATCAGCATCCAGAACAACACTTTACTGTAAAAGCAAGGTCTAATTACATTGAAAGTGAGAGTGTTTTAAATCCACACCTTTGCAAGAAGTGTTACTATCTATCAAAGTTGTTAATACTTAATTTACTTCACAAGATTAGAACTTCTTTCCTACAATTGTACCTTCTTTTAGTCACTCTTGCTAATTAAAAATCTTTATTGAACTTTATGATTCAGCTCATAGGGACATATTTTTCACTTTGTCTAATCCAAAAACAAAATTTGCTCAGTCTGTCATTTTATAGCTGTTCTATTAACATTTTGTATTTAGTGATCACTTTTTGCCATTGCCATTTCATTTGTTTTGGTATGCTTGAAAAAAAGAAAACAGATGATCTATTATATGTTTAGGTGAGTATTATGAAAGTGTTGAAGTACGGAACTAAGTTTGTAGAGAAATTTTTGGTGACAGTGTTCTGACTAATTTCATGAGCTAACAGGTGAGTAAAAATAGAGTTTGAGACAACCAGTTTTGTACAAGCTTGTGGTCGGAAGAAGTGAGACAGAATGAGAGCAGATTATGGCTAAGGCTTGTGTGTTCTCCAAAGATTAAATTGACATAAGTAATTATGTCTGTTGAAGGTCAGACTACACTTGCTGCAGGTACTAGGCTATGTGCAGCTACAGCTGAACAGAAGAGGAGAATATGGAGGCTACAACTGAGGCTACAAATGGAGAATCATGTTATTCCAACATTAATTTTTCAAATGCCGCTTTGTTGGAACTGGTGGCAGTGGAGATCTCAACTTTGGATGTTCTCACTAGACAACCCAAACTCTTTTATCTTATACTTTAAGTGTTCCTTACACAGTATTTATGTATCCATTCAATTAAGACTAATCATTTCTATTATTGTTCTAATCTTGTTTTTTTTAGTAATTTTTGGAATGTAAAGATTACATGAAATTCAAATATTTTATACTACCTGTCTATTATTAAGCGCCATTGCTGTGTTATATATTCTTTATTTTTTCAAATTTAAGCAAAGTACGTTTCAATTTTTAAATAGTACAAATAAAATTTTTTTGTGTTTTGTATCATTGATATTTTTTGTCATCAAGTCTTTGTACTGCATTGACATTACTTTGTGTTCTATGTACTTATTAACCAATATGATTCTTGACTGACAATTACATAAATCAAAACCGAATTTATTGAATGATATCAAATTTCTCTAACTCTATTAATTAACTTATAGTCTAGTTGTTTGCAATTTTTTGCCATCAATAATTCACTGTGTCTTGTAGGTATATTTTGGATTGTTTCATTCAAAAATGTTTCATTTTCTTGCTACAAAAACCCAAATACTATCATATTGTAACTATACAACTCTGATCATGATAAGTTATTTGTAAATAATGATTTATAACAGTGTGTGTTCACTTGTTTTCCATATTGTAGGAAAAAGTTCTTTGGATGGGGCATTAATTAAGTTGTCATTTTTACCAAAGATTTGCTGTAGAGACCTCTGATAATGTTCATTTTCTCAAACTATTTTGCTACCCTAATTTTTGTTTAGAAAATCTCTCTCTTGTATCTTCAGTTCTTTTTCAACATATGGGCAGGCACAATTCCTTGACATGGTACCTGCATGATACATTCACATGATACTTAAGTGAAGATCAAAGTTCATGCCTAATAGTTTGCTGAGGATGTCAACATTTCCATTACTCAGCATCCTTTCCCTGAAACCATTTCATTGAAACTATTTCCCTGAAACCCTTTCACTCTCCAAGATTTTGAAAAATGATGCAGTTGCATTAGTTATTGTTTGTTACTTGAAAAATAGGTTAATTGTATCATTAACCTAGAATATATGCATCCTTTTATATTACTGATCATTTTACACAAATAAGAACACATGTTTGATACATCACAACTATTAGATTACAGAATAGTAATGTTGATACTCATATGAAAATTCATTATTAGCATTTTCTGTGATCTGTGGGTCAAAGGAGTTGCAATTTGGAAAGCATTTGCTAGGCTCACATGTAAATTTGTGTAATAATCCAAATCAAGCATTTGAAAAATAGGTACAAGAAAAATCAGGTAGAATGATACTAAAAATGTTTCCACAGAAACTCACTAAGAATTTGGTATAAAATTAGGAAAAAAGTGGCAGCATTAGGGGGGAAACTATGAAAATGAAAGTTCTGACTAATTTAGCAAAATTATGAATTGCAGTCCCTTAACTGCAGTCATATTTGCAGTCCTATATTGAAGACTGCTACATACATAGTTTCCTATCTGGTTATTAATTTATTATGTTTTCATTACTTTGTGTGGGAATTGGTATTAGGGTAAGTATGTATGCACCTTATTAGGGTGAAAAAGTCATGTGCCAATTCATAAAAAGGGTAAAAATGCACACTTACCTTTATTAGGGTTTAATTCGCCAAGTATTACAGCTAGGGTTAAATTGATTGCGCATCACAGTTGGGGCTAGATTTGTCACATGACTTTTAGGGTGGTATTTCATAAAGGGTGTTAGGGGAAAGGCGTTATGAACCAGGGTGGCTTAGTGGTACTGAGATCGCACTACCAACCTAGTGAGACAGAAGGTTTAAATCCCCATGATGTCCTACTAAGTCCAAGGTATCAGCAGTGCAATAAGGCAGTCAACTAATACAAGTACTGACATTGATGTGAGTTATCATATAATGCTCAGCATGAGGGCATGCATTTTTTCTAAAAAGTTATGCTGTCAAGAGGGCATGCCTTTTTTCTAGATTACGTCATTTTTATGACAAAGTTTTTTCAAAACATGCCACTGTGAGGGCATAAACTTTTCTAGACAAGCCCCCATAACGATGTATGCTTTTTCTAGATTACTCTGATTTTTACAGCAATTTTTTTGCAGACATGCTGCCATAAGGTTGTATGCTTTTTCTAGATATGTCCCAATGAGGGCATACACTTTTTATACATTGGCTGTCTGTCAGGTCAGCCTACCACAGCAAAGCTAGTGTTTGATGTTGATGAATCCAACCAATACTGAGAAACCAATGAAGTGATCATATTCAAAGTGATCCACCCTGTGCACTGAGAAATCATTTGGCATGTGGAATTCATGAAATTTAAATTATTCATCCATCAGCATTTCATGTAAAATACAAAACACGATGTATCTGGTGTATCTACCTATTTTTTGTTATGCATGATAAAGCTAGAGAACGTTAAGAACAAGACAAGTGCACAGATTGAAGAATAATACCACTAGCAAATACTTAGAGCAGCCGCTGACAATGCACATGAATGTGGAACAAATGAGCCCCAATAATATGTGAAAAAGACAGTGTTTATTAGAGCCATATTAAAAGTCTAGTCTAATTGTTACACTTTTAATCTGAGAATGGAAGTGAATGGAATATATCAAATAGTTATAACTATTGCTCATAAAACAATAGAAACAAATCAAAATGGCTCATAGTTTTTTATGTAAGCACTTTCAGTTTCATGCAAACATGAGATCAAAATAACAGAAGAAACAACACCAAGGATCACTAGGATTAATGCATTGTTGGTAACATAGTAGTAAAGAGTAGTAAGCTCATGACAAGCCTGTTCTGATTCAGCACATGGCTAAAATAATAAGAGCTATCTATTGTATTACAAGACTGTCAGTGGTTGCTGGTACTTAGGCTACCCACCTAGGTACCAATGGTCAGTCAACACATGTGTGCATGAGCTGTCCTTGCAAGGTTCCACCTGGAACACGGGCTCTTACCTGTGAGCTTGGGACTAGGTAATCAGTACACTCTTGCAGTCCATCCACAGGAGTGTCTCAATTAATGTGCCCATCAGCCATCAAGGCAGATCCCACATTTTTAATGCATGGCATCTGTCATAATATCAGATTTCCCAGCTGTCTCCACCCACTGAGACAAAATTTCCTGTAGCATTTTGATGTGATGTGCTGGGAGATGGTGCTTGCTGTGGTAATCCGCTCTTTCTGTTTCCCTGACTGCCACTAGAAGTTGAACTGTTGTTGCACTTTGTGGTCTTTGATCCAGTGGAATTGCATGTCCATTGCCTTAGAGCACGTGTATACCATTGTGTACTGGGTAAGGCCATGCCCTCCTGCGGAGTTGTGCACTGTGACTGGAGCAGGGTTGTAAAAAAGTAGTACTTACGGTCGAACCGTAAGTACTAGGGTGAAATACTTATACTTACGTAAGTTGTAAACACTGGAAAATCGCCAGTGTGTACTACTTACGTAAGTACTGACATACTAATATTTGCTCCTAGTGAGATTAAGTAGTATACAGTACTTACGATGTAAACATTAAAACCCACCTATTCGTAAGTATTATTTTAATACTTATCGCTGTCTGTCATGCGTTTCAACATCATTCAAATGCATTATCCACCTCAAAAAAAGTATCTTTCAATCACAAAAAAGATACTTTTTAGATTTTGTTGTGAAGTTTAGGTAGACAATACTGTTTAGAGTACATGGGTATGTGTATGGTACAAGTACAAAACATAATTTATCTATTCTGTGAACAAGAATTAAGATCAGAATAATAAATATTTTGCTCTCACTTTTCAAGCAAGAGAAAAATAACAAAATGGTCGGTTAATTCACCCTTTTCTGACTTAATTCCTTTTGCTTTTTGCTTCCTTCTTTTCCGAATTTTAACCACTGACAGCTCACTTTCTTTTTGCTTATCTGCCCTCCCACCAAACACACCGACCTTGCCGCTGACACCCTGACCACCCCCTTCTCCCCTATGACACTGATACTGCTTCTGCCCTTACCGACGTCTCTGACACTGCCGCCGCCCTTGCCGGCGTCTCTGACACCGCCGCCGGACACCACCGCCGCCTCTGTCACCGCCGCCTCTGTCACCCCTGCCGCCTCTGTCACTGCTTCCGCATCCGACACCGCTGCGGCCATCTCCCCTGCCGCCTCTGACACCTCTGACACTGCCATCTCCCCTGCCGCCGCTGCCGTCTTTCCTGCCAATCTCCACATATCTGTCCCCTCCTTGGACATGGCGGCGGCAATATCTCTAATTGCTATAAAGGAACCACAGCCAAAAAAGAAAAGGGCAGCATCCAAAAAGGAGAGCAAAACCGAGCCTCCTAAAAAGAAGCGATCTCAACCATCTCCCGAGCCATTCCTGAAAGCAAAGTATAAAGAACTTCTCACAAAGTCTTTGTACGAACTGGAACAGGATCTGAAATCGATGGCTGGTGGTATTTCCCCTCAAGATTTGGCGGTTATATTTTTTTATCGTTTGACTTCTCCTAGCCACAAAGTGACTTTAAAGCGGTTGTTCCAATGGTTCCTGATTACAAGTACAGGCATTACACCAAAAATTTGCCGGAGGAACTCAAGAAGAAATCCAAGAGCTTTGATGACGCCAAGAACTTGTCTTTGAAATATCATGCAATTACTGAATGGGGGGGAAGTTGAAATTTCTCAAAGAGAATGGCATCGCGAGAGCAAAAATCATTACTGACCTCAAAGACAAAGTGAACATCGTCGAAAACACAGAATGCATTCTCTGCAGAGAGAAAACGATGTGGGAGGATTATCCTACCATCAAGAGGTGCGGGATGAAGTGTTTGAACAAGAAGCCTTGCACCATGTGGGTCTGCAAGCAATGTCAGATCAACGGATGCAGTTCAATGAATGGCATGACATGCCCTTATCACAACGTTGCAATTTACACAGAGCGTATGTTTTTTATGTTTTTTGTTTGTCTTTTAAATTTTTCTGTTTTACTAACCACCAAACAGATTTGAAGTCTATGAGTTACAAAGATCAGAGAGACATTCTTGGCGCCATGATAAACTCGCCTCTCATCCGAGGGACTTTTGGGAAGTTGATTAAGATTGTGGATGGCCATGTCATCAAGACCACCAAGTTTATGAATAAGTTTCGAGAAATGGCGGAGAAACCAATAACTTTCCTCCAGGGTTCTACGGGTCCATCAAGTTACGCCCTTCACTTTGTAAAGGCAAAGCCTTTTGAGGGTGACGATGTGTTTTTGAACTTGCACAGTACCGAAATGTTCGAGGACTTCGATTTGATTACTGCAATAGTAGAGAAAAAGAAAAAGAAACTCAAGGATGCAGTGAAATTGGCCGTTGTTGAGTTTTGCAAGAGTGAAGGCGTTGAACCACCAACCCAGGATATTGTTGAAGATTTGGGTGATGCTATTGTTGAATCATTTGTAGAAAATGGAACTGGTGCCGCCGTCGCCAGTATTTGCCAAACCATCCCTTCTGAGCCCACAAGGAAGTTCTTGGAGACATTCAAATCAATGGAGGACTTGTTGAAAAAGGCTGGTCACAACCTTTTTGTCAAGGCGTTGAATGAAGACTGTGCTAATTTAATTATGGAGTTCCTTGCACCTGAACCCTACAAGTTGGAAAATCTCCATTTTGATGAAGAGAAAGAGACTGTGGAGACGAATCATGGGAAGAAGATGACTATTGCNTATTGCTGAAGTGAGGAAATTGGCAGAGGACCTTGAGAATAAAAGGCAATCTGGCCTTATGTCTAATCTGAACATGTGCTGTTACCTTGACATGGACCTACCAAAGCTTCAGGAGAAGTCACCGTTCCACAAATTGCCCGAGCAGTACAAGACTTGGATTAAACCAGGTACTGCGGTTCAATACCGCCAACGAAACCTTCGGAAAGCCGATTTTCTCTCTGTACCCATCAAGGAGTTCCATGTTGGGTTGGATGTCATGGAAATGTGTTTCCATCATTTCTTGCACTGGGGTGACATGTATTCCAGGAAACCGTCAGTTCACGGAGAAGCTCCAAGATCACAAGCTACAACAATGCTGGATGATCTCAAGCGAAAGGCAGATAGAATGACTGTCATTTCTGTTGAAGTGCAAAAGGTCAACAAATCATTTGTTTTTGACAAATCCTTGGAGGGAGATGTCGCTTTGATCAAAGCTTGCATGTCTTGTGTTTTTTCTGATATGAAACTAACATTTGTTGAGGGATGTCTGTTTTTCAATAGAGGGGACAGTCCTCTGATGCTGAAGTACTTTATGAATTGCAAACTCCTGAGCAGGGTTTTTGGTCGCTACGACGCACACCCACATAATCAGTCAGGCATGAACTCCCTCTACAAACATGCCAGCAAATCAAGAGACAAAAGATGCTTCTATTCTGTTTCCAATCACAGCGACAGAAACTG
>JALLOT010002943.1:0-11947 GCA_036939595.1 Thalassiosira livingstoniorum | reverse complement strand
AGGGCACTATTTGGGTTATGGAGAACAAGGCTGTATACTTGGTTTGATCAAAAATTCATATTTTCCCACCATAAAAGACTGCTACTTATTACTCTTGCATACGAACTATTTTTAGTATGTATGAGCCGGGCCTTAACCAAAATAGAAAATATCTGCTGAAAACAGTCTTGCTTATTTTGTTTCTTTTGACTCATTACTAAGTTAATGAAACTTACATTGACCAGTAGTTATCTCATGCATTTGATGTACACTTTCCCATTTTGATTTTCATGGCTGTGGTGTTCACAGTTCATATCTTGTTTCTAATGGTAACTGAGATTTTACTCTGACTTAAACAATTTACTCTTACTTAAATGCTTTGATATTATGGACTTATTATGTTCCCGTATTGTTACCATACATGTATTGGTTTGAGTAATCTTAATAATGGTGGCATTTGATTACTTAGGTAGTATGTAATTAAGTAAAGTACTCACAATGCATGCATAGCAAGATGGATACTAAATTACAATAACATCTTAGTGTTACAACAATCAACATCAGTATCCTCTTGGTTTAAAAAATATATGGACCTGTTGGATTAATTTTTGAAGAGGTTGGTGAGTGTTAAAGATAACACAATCAAAAGAAGAGTACTGGTCACATTTTTTACCGGCAACGAAATCTATAAATACTTAACAATCCTATTTTGGTTCATGAGTAACTATGGTGAATTAAAAATATCAGTATTATATCATATTTTTCTGGTTCAAACTCTGCCTTTTGAAAACAATATATGACTGTGTTATTCATATTTCATTCATTTTTCTGATTTGATTGTGGTTTTTGGCTAGACTATGATACTTAATTTAGACTTCAATGATACAGAATTAGTTGAAAATTTTAGTATTATGACATAATTATTTAGTGATAATATGTGGTTGTGATAGTTTTATGTAATTGTACAAATGTGTTAGTATTGGAAAGTTTTATTATTGTTATAGTATGTAAATAGTTGATGACTTAATTTAGTAAGTACTTATGCCTTATGCACATAGATGGTGATAAAATGCACACACAATGGATGATAGTTCATTTTGTTGACCTAGTTTTAGAGGTACATAGTATTGGCAAATTTTGATAGACAACATTTTTTTCAGGCCATCCCATAACACCTGGTGAATTACTTTTTCCCTTAAAAATAGAGTTAAAATCATGGTTTTGAACTAAAAGTATATATGCTTTTTTTTGTTTAAAATATCAAGTTTTGGCATGAGTGCTATTTTTATTTTTGCTTGTCACTTGTTATATTCCCTGTGCCTCTCAAATTTTCAATAGTCTATTTTATAAATAACTGAAATTTAATTCTAAATTCCAACCTAATTTTCTTTTCAATATAACACATTTACAGTCTTTCAAATCACCTAATAATGTGCATAATGGAATAAATTGTCATTTTTGTATAAATGTCTATCAATTTTACATATTAATGATGCCACTCCTTTATGCACAGAATTGTTGATTGTTATTTTTTTGTCAAAAAATATTATTTTTTCAATATTGTTATTTCATTTTCTCAATTTCTTAACATCTTTTCCATTTTCTGTTAATATTGCCATTTTTGGTGAGTTTCTTATTCATAAGCTTTCATAGCAGAGGTAAATAAGCAGTACTATGGCACTAAAAATTACTTCTACTAACTATGTACACATGTACCTACCTAAATGACTACCATCATACCTACCTATGTACCTACCAATTCTTCATAGCTTCTATGCACTTTGCAATCATGTATGGTCTACTCTATCTACCATTTATCTACTTTATAGCTAGGAGCTGATGGGAGTATTATACATACTTTTGACTAATACTATGGCATGGGAGTAAACCGTGGTAAAAACATACTATGTATTGAGGTAATATGAGTAGCTTTTATTGTGTGGTGTACAATATTAAGCCAACTCATCAATCCAATGATCTTTTTTATCAAGTCATCTTCAACCATAGCCTATATCCGCCAGTATTGGGCACCATGATCTCAGCAAAAACTATTCCCTCTATTGACATTACTTTGAATTTCCAAGGTAACATCAATGGTGGGCAATTACTCATGGCAGCAGAGATTGATGAGATCACAATTTGGAATACTGGTGGAACCATGGTACTATGGCATGGTAAAAATAAAACTAAAGGGGTACTGTTCACTCTAACTCTCTCTTGTTGTTACAATACACCATGGAATGTAAAAGATTCAAATTAACATAATGAAAAGATTATTAGAGCTAAAGTGATAGTTTTTGATCAAAGTGAAATCAATCAAGAGAGTGACAAATTGCTGTATGCATCACCATAATTCTTGGTACCATAACAGAAGTACACAAACCTAGTTACTTGGAAATGTTGGTGTTGGTGTTCGGTGGCCATCATTGGATTGCAGAAGGATGGAGTAATAATACTTAACAAGAGAGCTGAGTTGATTGAATGAACATGAATGGTACTAGTAACTTAATTATTTATGAGTCACCATGTGATTGTTAGCAAGAAATTCAAAATTGACACATTTTCAAACAGTTCTAGATTTTGCTCAACAAAAGTGAAATTTCTAGAAAATCGACAAAAATAAACAAGAGTAGAGCAGGAATAATCAGCTTTTATGTCTGGCTGCTCAAGTCTTTCAACACTTGTGATATTTGGGTCTTGTATAATATGAAATCCCTGTTCCAATCATTGCAATTTGCTTTACCTATGTTTTTGATTCAATAGAAGGAAATTATTTTAGAAAGGAATAAATGATGAGAATAAAATTTTGGAAGTGATCATTAATTGGTGTCAGTAGGAAGTCTCAATGTATTTGATTGAATACTTTCTTTAAGTTGGCATATTTATATCTTTGTTTGTTGAAGTAAGAACTAATGGAGAGTAACAATTGAAGCTAATATTTCAAAGTACTTGCTAATTGAAAATTCACATGTTGTCTTACAGAATATTTTAAAAATCAAAAATAGTTGGTTAAAATTTTACTCATCACTTTTTCTTGAGGCATATAATGAGGTAATTTTGTAAATAATAAGTTTACATATACTTATCTCATGGATTTAATGTTTTATTGTGCACTTGGAATCTAATGACTTTGGTGCACTTAATTTCATGTTTCCTATGATGGCAGAGTTTTAGTTTTACTGAAATTCATAACTTAGACTTAAATATCACATTTGAAGTTGAATTTTTATGGTATGTACTTGGCATGTGGTCATAGTGTTATCATACAGGGCACAGGCATGTATTATTTTGATAATTCACAGTTATGGGTGATACTTTTTTAATTATGTGCTTAGGTTAGTAAAGTACTTATTTTGTGCTTTCAAAGGAAGATTGATGCTACTTCACATTGTTATCTTAGTTTCATGCACATAAATATTTGTTCAAAAAGAATACAAAAAGATTTTGGTTTGTACATATTGTTGTACCCCTTGGAAAAATTTATGTACCAGTCTATTTAACCTGTTTCCATCAGCGGGCAGATTAGAGCCATAGTCTTGCCAAAAAGGTCTTAGAAAAGCATCTGTAGTCTTGCTATTTCTGTCAAAACCAGAATTAGATTTCGCAATTTTTGTCCATGGTCTTGCCATATTTCTAACAAAATCTAATGAAATCTTGCCATTTTTGCCATTTCACAAAAAACAGTTTCTCATTACTTATTTTTTGTCTGTTCTTGTCCGAATTCATATCTGACCAGCCCAAACCGGATTTGACAATGACACGGTGTATCATGGGGAAGCAGAAAGTGGTAGTAATAGTGACATGGTGGTACCAGTGACATGAATATTGTCCTTAGAGGTACCTTGACGGACCTCACTAGAGTGGAAATTTTGTGCTGAGTTGATTTAGCCTAACAGAACTGTCAACACTATATGTAAACTAGTTAAAACGCAATAAAAAAATGAAGCAAAAAGGCAGCAAAAAGGTTGAAAATTGAGGGACAGCTCAACACCCTGTAGCAAACGGACAGTACTACAATTAGGCAGCAATTAGTTGTATCACAATGGC
Source organism: Thalassiosira livingstoniorum (assembly GCA_036939595.1). Taxonomy (NCBI): domain Eukaryota; phylum Bacillariophyta; class Thalassiosirophyceae; order Thalassiosirales; family Thalassiosiraceae; genus Thalassiosira; species Thalassiosira livingstoniorum. Next base: position 7,921 of record JALLOT010002943.1, on the reverse strand, counting down.
CATGCTCGTAAGTACTACGTCTGTGAAAATTCAAATTCCGAGAAAAAATATTCATATTTAAGTTTTACTCCCTTCATACCTCAAAAATGGATGAGTTGGAGAAATTGGCGAGATTGAGCTCAAATTTTGCCCAATAGATTCCTTATTGTGTGAATTGTTGGATTCTACTACTCCTCCTTACCTTTCCAATTATGTACAACACCCTACACCCTAGGGGTGTTTCTGTATCTTCAAGGCCTAAATGGTACATGAAAATGGCATCACCTTCATGACGGTGACAAAAGTTGTGTGTTTGGAATAGCTACACTATCACTGCTGGTCAAGTAGACAACAAGCTTTGACCGTATCCGACATATCACGTACTTGGTTGTGTCAGAAACATTCAATCACTTGTTTGCTTTGGACACAATAGTTGGGAGATGGTGGTGGCTGATGGTGATCTGTAATGTTGTTGTACGCCAATCCTAGGCAAATCGCCATCCTTTAAAGCCTAGACTCCATAGAGAGTCCATGAGGTCAACAGATATGGTTCGCAATTACATTTCTTTGGCCATTAAGGCATTCTATTTATCAATGGCTTCCGTCATGGTGGAGATGACGTTTGCTGATCCCATGACGGGCCAGTTGAAGGAAGTCATCAAGCATCACCAATAGATTCAACAATAGGAGCTGGTACTGATAATCTTCATTTTTTTGCTGGACAAAATAAAGCATCCATTCGTCAGTTTTATGTATTACAAAAAGAGTGCAATTATTTGATTTCTTTTGATTAGGTAGACATTGTCACACAATGATAAAGCCTTCTATCATGAGTACTGTGGTATTTATGGTATTATTATGTAGCCTGTCATGCTGTAAAGAAATGGGTTCATTCGGCTTATATGTTTTCAGAAGTCAGAAGAGAAGTCTGTACTTTTTAAATTTTGCGGAAAATCGTAATATTTAAAGTATGTACTAGTATTATTGTCTTATATCTACTTAAGTACTTAGGTACTAATCTTGCCTGGCATCTACCTTACCTGCAGAGGCTTTTCAAACCATGTTATTGCAAGAAATCTTCCTAATTATCTATTTCCACCGCCATTATTGTCTTCAATGGATGGGAAATGGTATTAATTTTGGTGGCACATCATGTGCTACGTTTTTTGAATCGTTTCGCGTAGAAAACCACCAGTGAAAATCCATTACTTGTCCGCCTTATCTCGCCAATACATGTGCCCCTTTCCTGTTCACTTTAGCCCTCTTCCCTCTTCCCCTTTACAATTACTCCCGCCGCAGCATACTTCTTGACAACAGGTATTGTAGAGTAGATAGTAATTACTTCTAAGTAGTAGTACTTCTTATGGTGTATGAATACAGTACTGGATTAGACTGGATTGTTTATTATGTTGTATGTAGAATACTTACCTTATGCCCCCCCGATTATCATTTTTAGATTAAAGAGGCCATCTCCACCGCCATCCACCAGCATCCACCAACCAGCCAGCACCCGTCTGCTTACAATTATTGATACCCCTCGAATGAACGAGAGCGGAGTGCCTAACATCATCTATCTACTAGAGAGGCCACGAATAAAATTATTTCTTCGTTGCCACCTTCGTCGATGCAACATCTTTCTTATCTTGCCCCAACAAGCGACAGTGTATCTCATAAAACGGAGTTTAACTCACACGAAATAGCCTATCATTCCCCTCAAGATCTGACGACCAAGTCCACTGGAGGGTATGTTGTTTGTGTGGGGTGGGCGGCAAGTCTCTGGGAGTGGAAATTGAAATAAACAATTTGAATCAAGGTGCTAAGTGTTAACCAATGTCTCAAATGGGCTCTAATCAACCACATCAACAACCAGTGGTTCAAAGTATTTTTGAATCGTTGACAAGATGCTTCAATCCCATTGATGCAAATGAATTTCCGCAGTCGTCCAATACCTCTGTCGATCCCAACTCTCGCCAAGGGGTTGCCCGGACATCTGTCGACGAAATCATCAGCCGACGGAGTAAGCTGAGTTCCTCCCCTACTCGAGCTTCGGAGAGATTGGAATTGAAAGGGGCGGAATGGGATGATGTGTTCAACGGAGGTCATTCTAGGAAGACGTCGAGGTCGGCGGACTCGCGTCGCTCTAAGCACTCACGGAAACCTTCCAGAGGAAAGGATTCTGGTTCTGACAATGAATACGACGCAGTTGCGCAGGCGAAAAAGGCAGCACACAGGCTGGACCCGGAAACGTTGCATCAAAAGTCGATGAAGCGCAAGCTTGAAATATTTAGAAGCAGGGACTCAGATGAACAAGATAGACCCGACAAGGCACAGTCAAGCAACCCTCCTTCTCGGCAATCTTCTCATTGCGGATCCAAAAGAGGCAGCAAGGCCAACGTTGCATTTGATACAGCGATGGGCACAGCTGAAGATCTCGTTCTTTCGGACAGTGATGACGAAATAGCAAATCTAACCTCTCGCAAGAGATTTGCCTGTGGAATGAACGTGGGCGGCCACAGATCAAGCTCAGATGGTCCTATTTCAAGCTTTGCAAAATTTTTCAACATTGGCCAGAATGCTAACCCCTTCGGATTATGCTTCGCAACTCCTGTCCGCACATCCTCGCCAGAAAATATTGCGAAACTCTCAGACGACAAGCTTACAGCGGATGAATTCATCAAAAAATATGGGGGGAACCCTATGGACACACCTGAACTCGAGACGTCGGTCGACAGCAGCAGTCTCAGTGAGGGGGCGTCACGGGGAGAAGATGACACTATCACATCAACCCTCTACTTTGATCAGAAATATTCCCACGTCGTCCAAACTAGACCCCCCATGCCACTCTTTCACTCTCAGATTGTCCCATGTAGTGAAAGCCAATCAGATGGCCTCACAAATATGATAAAGAGGAAACAGCAATCTGAGTCTCAACGCCGTCAATATAGTGGAGTGACCGTCACCCCCTCACCCAAACGAAACATTTTTGCTAGAACATCACCGGAGAGCCCTGCCAACTATGTAATGAACGACCCTCCACCGTCACCTCTCAGAGTCAAGAGCAGCAGTGTCAGCACTCAGTCTGCTGACTCTTCTCCCTCCACCCCTTACGGGATCCGCCACTTGAGGGAACCTGATATTCTTCACTCCACCGCAGCTGAGATATGATTTCATCATTGGGTCGGTCCATATCATTCAATTCATTTAATTAATTTGTACATCCTAAACGCATATCACCAAATCCGACCACATTGACCTTAATCGTTCTCTTTTTGTTGATGATGTTTGGTGTGAAATTCTCTGTGTAAAGTAAAAAAAAACTTCTGAAGATTGATTTAGTAAAAATTAAGTCAAACAGTTTTCTCCAATGAATCGAGTGATTGAAAAGTAGAATCGAAAATGATTACAAAAAGATTAAGCTGCCATCTTCTAAAAAGCAATACTTATCCCAACTTATCCACTGCAAACACACAGGTGCAGCAGGGACCTGAGCCTGCATGTGTCCTCGATGTGCAAAATGTTTGTATCTTGAGGGGAATGCTTCACGAGTTCCACCAAGCGAATATCCCTGTCATTCTTACCAATTAGATTCATCAACAAAAGGTTTTTCACATCTAATGGGAGGGTAGTTAAGGTGTGCTAGAGATGGCTTGAAAGTTAAAAGGCAAAATCCTTCAGTCTGCACATTATCTACTTTTACGTTACAATCCAACATAATGCACAGACACCCCAACCTTTGATTCTCCATCTTTTGCCAGCCAAATTGATTTTTTGATTTAGAACTTTAGTAAGTAGTTACTGTAAGGCCTGTACCAAAGTCTCACTGTTTGCCAAGTTTACCATAATGTGATACGTTTGTCATAATCATTAACTTTCTACTAATTCCTTTTCAGACTATGATGGTGAGATTTGAGTTAGCATCATCAAATACAAGAAGAAACATTATTTGAAAGTAACAGCAAGTGCAGTAAATTAATGTCAAAACTAATTTTTTGTCGGATTAAATTTTCTAGACTTACATGATCTCCTACTCCCAATGTAGAATTTCAAAAATTAACTCAATCTCAATAGTTCCAGCATGATCATTGATGACTAAGTCCACACTTTTATCAACAAGTGTCAGAAGCCCATGTCCAATTTCACAAACAACTGAAGCAGCACCATGTGCCATGCAATTGAAAGCACAGATGCTAATTAAACTAAATATTAAATAATTGATGCAAACATGCATGAAAGACTTATTTATCAATCAAAATTGAGTAATAATAGTAATTCATAATTCATTCTTAAAAGATTACCCAGCTACGGGAACTAAGGCAGAAAATAACTTTTGTCTTTGTTTTGCACAATTAATTGCACAGCATCTGCACAGGGCCATAAGAAATAAAACTAACTAAACATCTGCTAGAAGAGCATGGACTTGATCCACACCAGATCAACGCCACCTATATTATTTATACTTTACTATGCATTTGCATTTTAATCCACGTTCTGAGTTGATGGTGGGAACAATGGCTATCTGCAATGTTAACATATCCAAAAATGTGCCATTTGCAGAACTCGACCATTAATAGGGTTACAATAGGGTTACATATACTTAAAATGATGCTCTGTTCAAGATGATCATAGATCTATAAGTCAATTTTTTTAGTTTTTCATAGTTTTTGATTTACTAGGTATTTTGAAGCATTTTTTGTTAAAAAATCTCCCTTTCTTGTGACTTCAAAATTTACCTGCTAGTAAAAATGCTAACAAATTAAATTTTTTTTAGGTCACATCCAATATTAATAATCAGCTCATTGAGAGGATCATAATGAGTATATGCAACCATGTACAATAAACAATATTGGCTGGATTCCACATTTGTGGATAGGGTAACGATGCAGATAGCCCAATGCACAATTAAAGGGATGGGGGTGTGATGACCGGGTGGAGAGCAGACACCCTATGTGAATTCTTTCCTTGAGTAGTTGAAGAGGGGTAAGAGGAGACACTACTACATGACAGCAATTGATATGACAAGATCTGAGCATGAGACATTGAGCCTGAATGACTGCCTCTTGTGCAGCTTCAACATTGACAATCTGAAATTCCCTGTCTCGCGCTGGAGCTTTACCAAGTTCATCAAAGTTCACCTCCAGCAGCTCATGGTGATCATCCAGCAAATCCACAGGATCTGTCTGAATTGGCTCTTTGATCTTTGATCTGGTCAAAGATGGCCAGCTGCTCTGCTTATTTTTGTGCCTTCTATCCATTGATGGACCACTTAATTCCTGAAGCACCACTGTTCATGAGTGATACCAACTATTTTTGAGATTAATGAGGTGGCCCATAAGCGGGGACTGCCTGGTCTACCTCTCTTTTCAATAAGGTCCCATCTTTATTGGTAGAATAATTTGGTGAGTCTACCCTCCATCAATGAGACCCATCCAAGGGTGTCCTGAGCAACGGCAAGAGCTTTATATGGAGAACCCAGGGGGAGGAGAGACACCACTATCTTTTTTCCTCTAGCTTTGATATAATTGATCAGGGGATTAGTGAGAGGGAGATGTGAGCGTGTGACTTGCATCCATTTTTTCAATTCAGCCACGGAGGTATCAAACATTTGCAGTCTCAGTGGGTTGCCACAGAAGAAAACATGCTCATTGGATTTGTCTTTAAGGCCACATCTTTGGCAGACATTGGCAATTTCTGGGTTGTACCGTGATAAGTGGTGGTTAGTGCCACAACAGTGATTGACCTGTTTGGCGAGCCAGGCAGAGAATGCATCACCATGGGATGTTGTTACTTTCTCCAACCCCTCCCAGTCAATCATACAAAAAAAGCATGATGACACAATGAATTTATCATGAAAGATACACTTTTCCACTGTTCCCCCCATTTAGAGTAGATGGGGCATTTGAGGAACCCAGACACTTTCTCATTACCCATAAAAATCTGTCAACATTCAAAAGGGAATGAACTTTCAATTAATGCATTGGAGTCAATTGCAGCCACAATAGCCTCTTTGGCATTATCATCACAGAAGCAGTTACATTTTTGATCTTCTGTCAGTTGTGACCAGCGTAGTACATCATCAAGGTGGCTATGAATATAGTAAAATGAGCTTGGGAACAGGAGATTTGCAAATGTGTGTTTAAGAGATTGGAGAGTTCCTGACTGTGCTTGGTTTTCCTTCAGTGAGTGGTTAGGATTGTTTCCATGTGAGATAGTAGCTTTGTTGTCCCCTCCTATTACAGCAGGTTGGGAGATTGGAGGCAAACCTGCAGTAGCCAAATGAAGTAACAGTGCTACCAAGAGCAAACCAAAAAAATTACCTCTGAAATTGTATGCACTCACACACCTCTCCACTGCTGATGCATTGCATTTGCAGTCTGTTTGAATGCACTCCATGAACACCACACCAAAGCAAACCATTGGATCCACCTTTGGCATGTAGGGCCCATTGGTACCAATGATTGCCAATGGAGAGTGTATCCTGTTGTAACAAACCACATATCTGATTTTGAAGTGAGCAAAAAGTGATCAAGAATGATACAACAGTTGAAAGTGGATTGGGACCAGGGGATGTTAAATGGAGACATACTGTCATGTTGTTGATTTCAGTGATACTGACAAGGTGAGTTTTTGGACAGCTACCCTGCATCAAAGAACTCCATATACATTTTGTGTTATTCTGTAGAGTGTAATGAGTGACCTCTCTACAGAATTTGTCACACCATCCATTTGACTGCTAAAAGAAAATGACATTCTTCAAGTAATGTTGTGGTGGAAGACATACAAATGATCTGAATGGAGAAGAAAGAGTAAAGGTGGAGGAGGACAATTGTCTGATAGCAGCTCTCCACAAGTGAAAGTCTGAGGTTGTGGGATGTTCTTGAGGGTAGAGCCACTTGATGTGTCCTACTTATGTCTTTAGACAAGATGGTGGAGTCAATCAAGAGGCCATAGCATTTGCATAGCTTGGATATGAAACACACCTTTTTGTGTTTCCAACACCTGTTGATATGTCAAAGTTGAGCCAGAGTGAATGTGCCCAAGCAAGTGATAGCAGCAAATTGACTTGTTGCTTGATGGAGGGGGAGTATCTGGGCTGATTCCTCAAGATAATAGAGACATTGAAGAGACTAGAGAGTGCCATAAATTTGGAAACCATGTGTCTGTTGCCATGTGGCTGTAACAGTAAAATGATTGGGCAAGAATATGGCCCTCAATCTCAACCTCAATCTGGAATATTTCATTTGCATGCCTGAGGATCTTTCCCATGGATCCATCAAATCCCCAATTCCTCAAGAGTAAGTCACATTTGGCACACAAGATTTCAATTTTGAAGTGAGGGAGACCAAGACCTTAATATTTCTTGGGAAGGCAAAGGAATTCTTTCCTAATATGATGGTTGATACCCAATTAAGTGAGGAGACAGAAGTAGATTTGGTCCATCTCTTTTTTCAATCACCTTAGGATTAACCAATATTACTCCCTTTCCAAGTTTTAGGGAGTGGAAAAGTTGGGCCCGGAAGCTCAGCATTGTGTCTGTATGTTTGGCATAATGGTCTCTTTTTCAGCTTCTCTGCCCATGTCAAGGCTTTTTTCCTAATTCTCATATCCACATGAATGGAGAAGTCCCCATCAGGACAGAAACAGACACCAAGAGTCTTCATGGTATCTGACACTGATTTGAGTTTTTTCACCATAATATGTTATGGTACTGTGAACATACAGCAAAACAACAAAAATAACCAACAACAAAAGGGTGAGTGTTGTTATCCTTACATACTTGTGAATTGGTTTGAAATGAAAAAAGTTATGACATCAGAATCCTACAGCAACGTGTTCTGCCACTAGGAAACTATACTACAACTATAGATGTAGAATGATTATTCAGAGGTAGGTACCCTAATTATCAGTGAAAAGGAGACCGGCTCCTTTTCAACTTCAAGTGCAG
>JALLOT010002942.1:0-10663 GCA_036939595.1 Thalassiosira livingstoniorum | reverse complement strand
GAAATTCCTCCTGCTGCAGAAGTAGCTTCAGTGAATCCTGCTGCCTTTGCTGCCTCCAAATCCAGTGCCAACGTACCTTCAGTCAATCCTATCACTGCTTCCAATGTCAATACCAACCTCAGCCCAAACCCCAACCCCAATGCCAATACCAACGAAATTCCTCCTGCTGTAGAAGTAGCTTTGGAAAATCCGACCACGGCCACTGCCTCCAACCCAAACAAATTTTTATCCTCTGAAGACAATTTGTTAAATCCTCCATCTTCTGAGGAAACAGTAGACGAAATATGGACATCCAAGGAGGTTGAGGACATGAGTGCCAAACAGCTCCAAATTGAACTAGAAAAAATTGGTGAACCAAAAAGTGGAAAAAAAGAAGTACTGAGAGACAGGCTGATCAGTAAATCCAAGAAAGCCCTAACAGAAGCCAAAAAGGACACCAAAAAGAAAGCAAAGAAAGAGGCAAAGACAGCAAAGACAGCAGCCAAAAAAGCAGCCCAAAAAGTAGCTGAAATGCCATCTGTTTACAGTGAATGTATCCCATGTGATCTCCAAGAAAATGATCAACACAAGGGCCCTTGCTTGAAATGTGAACAATCCTTTGATCTGATTTCTCGGTTTCTAACAATGTACAATGAAGCCAAAAAGAACCCGAGAATTAGCAGACTGCAACTTGAAGACATTGAAGACAATGAGGTAGAGCTCAAACAATGCCGTCAAAATCTAATGGATTGGAGGGGTCACATTGTAAGAAAGAAAACTGAAGCAGATTTTAGTCGTCAATTAATTGCATCTCTCGGAGAAAACGAAGTCATTGTTATTGCTGACTTTAAAATGAAGATCAACCCATCTTACAAGAGATAAAAACAGTCTGATTGGTATGGCGAACGAGGGACAACAATGCTAGGATTCACTTACCTCTTTGCAGCCAAAGAAGAAAGCATTGATGTACATTCATTCTTCCTTTTTAGCGATGATACAACACAAGACTCACAATTCTATCTAGCTGGAAAAGCATTATTTTACAAAGTCTTTTTACCATCATTGCTTCCAGATGCAGACACAATTCACTCTCATTTTAAAGCGGATGGGGCAGGGAGTTTCAATTCTGCAGTTGTAAAATCCTGCATGCCTCTTTGGTCCACATGGACAGATGGTAATGTGGTTGAAAAATCCTATCAGATAACTGAAACAGGGGAAGGGAAGTCCGTTCTTGATTTGATGTTTGGCATTGTGACTGGAACATTGAAGCGCTCTGTCAAGAACAGCCATGGAGACTATTACGATGCAGAAACATGTTCGGATGCTTTTAAGGCTGGCGGAGGCATTGCTGGAGTCACCTCAATGGTGTTTGAACCCGGACGCAGTACCAAGCTGGATTCAAATCTCAAATGGCTCAATAAATACCATCTACTGAAGCTCGTAGACAATGGGATCAAGGCTTTTCCTCTTAGCGGGTATGGTGATGGGGACTTCATACCATTCAATAAACTCAAGGATGGATGGGCAACAGAAGAAAAACCACCGCCAATGCCAACATATCACGCAAAGAATGTGCATGAAACAAATGAGGGAAATAATAATCTAAACACAGTTCCACACAAAGAACGAATCAAGAAGGCCAACAAGCTCAAGCTAAGTAGAGTGCAGCATGAAATGGAACTGAAAATTGAAATGAGCCTTAGAAGGCTCAAAAGAAAGGGACTCTACCCGTGCAAAGCACGTGAGGATCAGACCAAGGAGTGTTGCAGAGAAGTTTTCTCCTCTGAAAGTGCATTGGAAGCGCACATGAGAGCCAGCAATCACAATTTTCCCTCAATGAACCTGGCTGTTTTTTCAGCATGCGTGGCTGCCCAAGTTGGAGGTCTTTTGGCTGCTGGGAGTCACAGCAATCGATCATCTGCATATTGTACTCCTGATGTAGAAGATGGAATAGGCATTGGACTGGAGTGGGCGGACTGGTACCAGGCCAGACACAGCAGAAGTAGAACACGAGCAGAGCCAAAGCCCAAATCAGACAAAATGAAAGAATATATGAGAAAATTGTTCAAACTTGGAGAAAATGGAGATAAAAATGGAAAGTACTCTGCACCAGCAGCACTCAAAACACTTCGGAGTATGATGAAAGCTGATGGCTCTAGAAAGTACAGATTCCGTGATCTTCCAACTGTAACTTCAGTAAGAACGACCTTCAGTAAGATGGCACAGGAGAAAAAAATACTCGCAGCCAAAGCCTCAAAGGCAGAAGTCCATGAGGTTTGAGGAGGTTTTGACTGAATTTGTAAGAATTTGACTTGCCAAACATAGGAGTAACCATGATCTTTAATTCTGTTTCATACACAATGTCCAACATGCAGTCTGAATAACTCTTTTCAATCTGATGCCCCGAACTCCCTCAGCCTGGATGAACTACGCCCCATGGAGTTGTAAGTAGGAAACCAGAGGAGGCATAGCGACTAAGGGCTCAAAAGCATGAGGGTGGTGGATTGTTGAATGATGAGATCACTTCTACCTACTCTAACTTGCTGCTGCTCATTGAAAAACTGATGTTTTTTGTTGCGATGTTCATGTAGAACTAGCTACCAAAGCATTCCCTCATGTTGCAACTAGCTCAACTGGCCCTCCTAGGTTGAACTGGACCAAACATTTGTGCACTGTCACCTGAGTGCACACATCAAGGTCTACTGCTTTGATCATATCTGTCATTCCTAGCTCTTTCACCTATGATTTTGTGGCATCCAAATGGCCACTGTAGTGCTCCACATCAATTTGTCCCAAACGGGCTTGGCAAACACATTGGAGAGAAATTGTGCACATCGCCGCATCCAGCTGGTTCGTGTTGGTTGTTGCTTCAGACGTCGTTGCTTCAGTTGCAGTGTTGTTTCTTTGGCTGTTGAATTGCTATCGTTGGAGTCGTTTGAGTCAGTGGAAGTGCTCTTTGGTGGAAAGTCTTGTGAGTCCGGCATCCACTGGCATAGAGGGGACACAAATTAAGAAACAAATAAATCAGTTCAATGAGTCCTTTGGTCCATCGGCGACACGTAATCAAATCAATGCCAATGAAACTATCAACAAGGAATAGACGTAATGTCATCCCATCTATTCATGGAACCAAGTACCCACCTTCAAAAAGACTTGAGCCGTTCCATCCCCATTGTATCTCTTTTTCACAAACGAATTGCAACTGATCTCTTTCCACCCACTCCCTTCCCCGCTGCCAGCACCCAACACAGGCAGCACCCGCAGCACTCACAGCACTCGCTGCTCCATCCTCATCACAATTACCGCAACTATCGCCATTCCGCTCTCGCTTGTTGATCAGCCCACTGTTCGACGTGTCAGCCAATTTGTTCAAATTTTCTCTGTCGTTGGAGTCATTCGAGTGAATTTCTGTGTGCGGGAGGTGCAGGATGGGCAGGAGGAGGAGGTGGCTCGTCCAGATCTCCAAGGGTAGCAGCTTTTTCCTCTGTGGGTGACAAATAGATTGCTGCTCTGTTTCTGGTGTTTGCAGTGATTCTTGCATTTCTGTCGTTTCCTGGCAGTCCAACAGGCACCACGGTGATATCTGCGCTCTCCCACTCCCTCTCCCACTCCCTCTCCCCCGGACCCATCCAATGAATTATCCTTCACTTTCTTCTTCACCGCACGCAGTTCTTCACACAGTGCTATGATTTTGTCCTTCATTTCTTGGAGTTCCATTAGAGTTTCATCAAGCAGGTTGGACGTATTGGGCGTATCTGGTGCTATCGATTGCAATTTTGACAATTTCGACGGTGATTTTTTGTCTTTGTCCCAGGTCGGTTGTTTAGGTGCATCCATTTTCCTTTTCCCTCGTTGCTGCTCCTGCCACTTCTTTCTGTTTTTTCTTTTTTAGTTTCTGCTTAATTTGCATTTGAGCCTCTTTCTCTCTATCTTTGATTTGAGTTCTTTTTTGTTCTAGCTGTTGCCCATCTACCCCCTCATTTTCCAATGAATGCAACAGTTCCAATGGTGGCAATGGATCCAATGGTTTTAATGTGTCTAATGGCGGCACGGATGAATCGGATGGACCAAAAGGACCAAATGGTTCATGTGGTGACTCGTCCTTCTCCATGGCAGGTAAATGCAGTGAATGCGACAAAGATGCTGATTTCTCCCGATGTTCTTCCAGTGAAGGTAATTCTGCCTGGACGTTATTTCGTTGCTCATCGCCCTTTTATCTTTCGTGGTCTCTTTGCTCTTTGTGCCACCGTATGTTTGTGTTTTTTCATTATCTTTCTTTTCTCTTGATTGGAACTTTGATAATATTTTCTGAGTAGACAATGATGGTGACGACAAGGATGATGGAGATAGAAGTAAAACATCCTCTTTCATGCCATAATAAAATCATGTGTTATTCCCCCTTTGTTTTTATGGTGGTTGTTGCTGTTGGTGGTGGTGGTGGTGTTGCGGATTTGGTTTGACTTTTCTCCTTGTTATGGAAGAAGTGCTCAAAACAGAAGAGGAAGTTGGCATCACTGAATTGTCTCGGACAGAGTTCAATGACCGATGTTCCATACCCTGTCCTATTGGAAGGTGGTGCTGTAGCCTCTGCGTTATTCTCCTCCAACCAAAGTGCCCCAAGTGACCCAAGTGCCCCAGATGTGGCGGTTGCCTCAATAGCCTCAGTTGTTCCAAGGGACTCAAATAATGTTGCATTGATGATCCCTCCCCACTCACTATGTAATTAACCCCCCAGTCATACGCATTTGTTTCATGTGTTTGTTGTGTTCGTTGTGTTCCTTGTGTTAGTTTTGTTCTTTCCAAGCGAGATGCAATAAAGTCATCTCTATACCATAATAGAACCCCGTGTTGTTCCTCTGCCGTTTGCTACTACTCCTTCCATTCCTTCCACAAGGATCTATTAATGTAGTTCTAGACAATGCCATTGGAATGATGGATGGTTGTGACGAAGATGACAGTGATGGTCTGGAAGCTAGTTCCGCTAGTTTTCATGGACGATGTGCAAATGGAGCATTTATCTCCATCAAAACAAACTATTCCCAATATTTCTTCATCTCATACCACAGCAATTTCTTTTTTTCATCTTCGGCACAGAAAATGAGAATTATTTTCAATGTCACAGTTTGAAAAAACACAAAATCAGCAGTACCAAATTAAATTCAATTGCACGGCTGTCAGGAACTTACATTTACACATTGCCCAACACGCAAGTAGAGGTGTTGCTTGTCGGACAGGAAAAAATGCAAGGGATTCCCCTTATTTTGGTTGTGGGGTGGTTTTTACGACTCTATCCTTGTCGGTATTTATTGACTTAGTCTGTCATTTAATTGCATATACTGATATGTGAAGTTCTTGCAGCAACAAAATCCCCCCTCCCATCATCTGACACCCCCTCAATGTTCTTGCCTTCATGCGTGTCTATTGTTCCCAAATTTCCTGTGTTAGAAAAGGTATTTCTGTGGTGAGCTTTGATTGAGAAAATAAGATGAAATAAAGCCATGAAGAAATCAAATTTGCACTGCATAGAGCTCACAAAAACGGCCCAGTTAGTGGCGGTGACAACAATGAAGTGATCAAGATTTTTGTTAACTGCACCAGGAGGTTAGACATTTTTTCTATTTTTGTTAGTCTCTTACACTCATGCCTCAAGAAGGACGAGAAGATGATGCCGACAGGGCGATTGTTGCAGTAATTGAGGCAATCAGTGAAACTGGCCGAAAGGTGTGATGTTATTTGAGGCTGTTGATAATGGCTGGTAGAAGAATGGATATGGATGAACAGAAAATGGAAAAGTCGTGATAGGGAAGGGCGTGAGTTTGATCATACTATTTGGCAGTTGAGGTCGGTGGTTTGCCAGCAATACCGGTGACCTCTCCAGTGTTGGCTTGGGGCTGCTTGGGGGCAGGGACCGCCAATTTTGCTGCTGATCCAGGCTGATTATTACTTGTAAGTACTACTATCATACTTAGAATACTATCTACTACTACTACTTGTTACCTTACTCCTGTCTCTCTAGAGTAGTAGTACTCATATTATTTTTTTTCTCTGTGCGCTTGCTATCTAAAAGTTCTATGTATGGTACCTACATACGTTTTTTAGGCCCTCTAGGGTACAATATAGTAGGTAGTATGGGAACTTTGATAAGGTCCTCCGGATTTTAGCGCGGACTGCGGCAGCAACTGATGATGGACTCACGGTATCACCTCTTCTCAATACAGATAAGAAAGGTGGGGCCAGGGTGATCATGCTCCAACAGTTCCGCAGGGCAGTTGGGGTGGCAATCACTTGGGGGCATGCCCTCCATCGCATTGGGCACCTGCATTATGCGCAGCCAACGGCCCAGATGGCTGCAGATGTTGTCAACCGCCATCACTCTGATAGCAGATCAAAGTATGGCAAAGCTTGCACTGGAGGATGGTTTGCAACGCATACACCTCCAGGGTACCAGGCCTATGAACAGTTTAGGAATGGTCAATTCTTCACCATGCCTTAAAGGGATGGTGAACATTGCTGCTTCTCTTGTGCCATTCATGTCTTGTAAATATTTCTGGCATTCGTACTTTTGACCTCTCACTTATGTACCCAACTTGACATTCACAAACATTGCTACATGTTGCAACCACAATATGATTATCCAACATGTCTGGATGAATTTAGATTATTGCAACCTTACATTTGTGCCACTAGTTACTCAAATAGAACCATAATATTTCTATCTCAAAAGGGACTTACATACATACGTACAACAGTATTGCTTGTACTGATGATGTTGTGTAGTATAGTAAGCTGTAGTTAGTAAGGGTAAGTAAGTAGTAAGTACAACAGTATGTAAGTAAGTAAGACTATTAGTAATATTATATCTAGTTTAAGAGGTTTTGGTATTGTAATATGGTCACAAAGTTCATGAGTCACCCGTGACAAAAATTCATCGTGAAAACACTTCTTTTCTCAAGATTAGTACTTAGTACAACATCTTGAAACAGCCTGATCGCCTCCAAGCTACTTATTGTACCTTCACCTACTTGCTGTTATGGTAGTTAGGTGTGAAGTGACACAAAAGTAAACTCAGATAATTCATATTTTTTGTCAAATTTGGCAAATATGGTTCCTTTAAAATTTTAGAGTCATTCTGTTGTTCATTATTTTGATTCATAAATGAAAATTGTTTCAAATGTTTTGTGTGCTTCCCTTATTTTTGAGATTTGTGAAATCAAGCTCTTTTCCAATAATATGGACTCTTTTCTCAATCAAAATTCTTTACATGAGCTCCTTTTGAAAAGATGTAAATTCAGTTTTTCCAATGATTACAATACTACTTTTATTATCATGGGATAAAATAAGCGGTTACTTTAGTCTTGAAGTTGTTCAGCTTATTTGCAAAAATATTGCATTTACATGTTCAATGTGCAACATTTTTCAGTTAAGAAGCAAAATCATGATTTGGTAATTTACACTTGTATTAAAAGTTAAAATGCAGGTAAATTATATTGAATCTACCTTACGCCAGAGACCCTGCCAGTGAAATTTAGGAAAGGCTCACACCTGCAATCTATAGGGTTCCACTAAATGTACTTAAAAATTTCTGTTTTATTATTTTTATTATATTGAATCTACCTTATTATCAAGCATGAAAATGATATGTATGAATGGTTTTCATGAAAATATTGGGTCTAATTTCTTGGAGCAGGTGAGTTTTTGAAGCTAAAATCAGCAACACATAAAAATTACCTTTGAATAAACAGTTTATGTAGTGGCAAAAATTAGTGGATAAAGTCTTGCAGAAACATTTTAAAGTCTTGCTTTGCTTGATTTCTATTGAATAATTGTGAAAACATATGTAATATGCTTCCATAATTTTCCATCATTTAACTCATTTTACTATTCAATTGCACCCCATTGTTAGTCTGGCCTGATTAAACCATACACCTTTCCCACTTCATTGTTCACACCAAGAATCATCACTAATCACTCACTTTTCTTAGAATAATTTCAAAAAAAATTTTTTATAACTCTTATCTTCCCATAAACATAAACTTAATAAACTTCCTTTCCTTGATAAAAATTAACTACCCCTGCTGTAAACAAACACTGTGTGTAGCACTACACCACCCAATCTACTCATATATTGGATATTATATCAACTTGTTACTGACACTTATGTCATGGTAAAAGGTCCTGAGTAATTCTGTGAGTTTACTGATAAGAGCCTAAGAATTTGATGTTCCTTTTTTGTCTTTATTTTTTCCAGAAATAAGTTTCTAACACACCCTTGTGAAAATTCAGGTCCATTTGCAAATGGGGGGTGGTTTGGGGGCAAATTAAGTAGTTTGGTTAAAATACACAGTTATTCAGATGGTGCATTCCTGATTGTGCATTACTTTGATGATCCATAGGCCTCTTTCCCTTGAAGACATCTGTATGCTTTCCCATTTAGGTAGGTTGTAGAAAAGTGAATCTCCCTAAAAACAAATATTTTTTAATTTAAAAGTCTGATATGAAACAGCTAAAGGATTTTATAAATGCTGCCACATGCAAAAAGGAGAATAAATAGTACATTTTTGGCCTTAATGTCACTTGACTGTCAAAAAAATATATTTTCCCCAACATGGGAAGATTAGCCATCTGAAGTGAAAGTAATTGATTTTCCTTGATAAATTACCTAAAAGGTAAATTTTAATATACCAATATTGCAATCATTTAAGAGTGCTATTGATTATCTTGACTATGTTTAAATTTTCACAACAGATTCCCACGTTCATTGATGATTAACATATTCCTTACAGCTAAGAAACAATGTCCAAAGCCCTACCTATGCTGCTGATGCTGGTACAAATCATAAAATACCACAAATAAATTGACATCACACAAACTCCAACCAAGGAAGCTGTTTTCACATGCCCTTATTTGTGCATATAATTCAGATATATAAGAGACATTGGAATTGACATTCAAAGTCAAGTTAGAGGCACTGAAATTGAAAATTGAGGGATGCATTAGGATTGGCTGGTGAATAATCATTTGCTGTCCAGTCTAAGGTTCAAAAACCTAAAAATTATTGATCACTGCATTAGCAACCATGAACATGGTCATCACTCAGATAATGAGGCCAATTGGACCAATTATGCACCAATACCTGAGAGACCCAATTCAAATACAATCACTATGGTGTGTTGGAATTAGCAGAAACCCATTATTCACCTTAGATTTTAGAAATAGATAAAAGTACCTGTGTGAGAAAGTTGTTTACCAATCCCTCTGGTTGCCTTTGGCTAATCAACATGGAGAGTTCATCTCTAGAGGAAGGAGTTGTACAGCTTGGGGTAGATAGGTCCCTAAAATCTACCTAATCATATGGTGCTTATAGTACCAAAGGCAAAAACCATTGATAATGATGCTTTTGCTTATGTCATTTTGGCATGACATGGATCCTTTGACCCAAACTACTCAACACATAAATAATCTTATAGGATATGAAAAAGTAAATAGGCTACTGTGGTAATTTTTTAGCTAGTCTTCCATTTTAATTTTATTAATTTGATCCCCAGCAGGTGGACAATTTTTTTGCAGTCAACATTTCCCAAGAAGGGTGAAATGTGAATTACCATGGCATAAATGTGGATATGTGGCATCTCCAACCACTAAGCATTGTTGACATTGGTGTTGGTAGTGTTGTTAGGTTCATGGTACAACATTTAAACTATGGATTAATCACAAATCCACCAATAGTTGGTGTGAACAATTTTGCCATTGTCTCTGAGAAGAAGTGTGATGTTTGAGTCCTGTTAACTTGTTACCACATGCCCCAAAAACAACATGGCCAGCTCCAACAAGCCACTACCAATAAGACAAAATTGATGTTATTTTCTTTTTATTTATTTCAAAGAATACTGGTATAACTAACAGAAGATCATGGTTTTGTGGTAAAGCATCAATGTAATTGAAAGGGCAACAGCTATGTGGTTGGAATCCCAAATTCCTTAGATTTGAGTTTTAGTCAGTTGTTCCATGGGCAGTAATAATGTTACACTGGGCAGTATTTTTTGACATACAACATTGTACATTGGAACACATAGATTTGCAACTAGGTTCATGGTTAAGAGCCTACAAACAAATTCTACAAGAATTAGATAGAATCAAAAATATGCTCACAATCATGAACTGATTTTTTAATGACACTTTCAAAACAAAATTGGAACAATTTTGAAATGTTCAAAGTAAGGTTGTTTTTGAATTTCAACATACAAAAAATTATTACAACTGTTTGAAGTCTGGAGAATGTAATTTCACTGAAGAAGGCTATTTTAGGTTCACAATTGTGAATGTATCCTTTGGGCAGAAACTACCTTGAGTTGGTTTACATGGATGCTTTTTGATTGTGTTGAATTGTTCAAATATGCTGGAGTGCTGTGGCTATTTGTATGGAGATGTATGAGGAACTATTGGATATGTTGTTTTCGTATAGTACAAAATACATCCAGCAATTTTCTGGACACACTTTCCATCCTTCAGCAGCCAAACAATATATATATTTTACTCCAATAGGTTTTTGTGTATTTCTTCTGTATTCTTATCTAGTATTTTGTAAATATAACCTATTTTAATTGATTTAATTCAATGTATTTGTATTTGGGATTGGCTGGTGAATAATCATTTGCTGTCCAGTCTAAGGTTCAAAAACCTAAAA
>JALLOT010002941.1:0-11955 GCA_036939595.1 Thalassiosira livingstoniorum | reverse complement strand
CTGTTTTGAAAAATAATTATCTCTTTTTTAGATTTGTTTCCTTTTCTTGTGCATTATTGGGGTGACCTAGTTCCATTCTGCCACTCTCCTGCACTATATCTTTCTGAACCAGGACGTAAGGCATTAATAGAATATGTGACATACATGTAGAAAATTTATTCTTGGGTCTACAGACACCAAATGCTGGTAAATAATGTCTTTTTTGGCATCATCCAGAAGTATTTTAGAGCTTCAGACAATTTGTTAAGTAAATGTGGGTTTTTCAAAAATTTTCATAGCATACTCCCTATGTCATTATGACTGCTCACCATTTAAACCCAGTTTTTGAAATTTGTTTGGACTTTCAAAAACACCAACAGCCATCTATATGATGTATAATGTCTATTTTTACACTAATGTCTTACTCCTGTTCTCAGCTAACTCTTTTCTGGTTTATTTTTGTGTTGTTGGTACTCTCCTTGCACCAGATGTGGTGAGGAGTGTCCAACACAATCTCATATTGAGCCCAATCAAAAGATGGCATATGGTATTTTTGCAGTGGTAATGGTGAGTTGTTAAAGTTGTTTGAACTGTGCCATTACTCCTCATCTCTCTCAACAGCCAGATTATGTTCTGGTTTATTATTGTGTTGCTTATCTACTTCTCAGATAGACTTAGGGCAAGTGGCATCCAGTGATGTGGGAGTTTAATGGTGATATATTGCAACATAGAGCATTGGACTTTCATTTTCTAACTTCTTTCTGTTGCGCTCTTACAACCAACTTTCCTCACTGTCCCAGGTACTATCTACATGATTCAATGGGGATCTCTGTGGAATAGGGGGCAATTCAAGGTATTTGGTGTGTGGCCAAGTGAGAGATAGGTGAGTTATGTTTGTGTTTTTTTGTTTCATTTATTTTCATTGCCACCACTTGACACATTATTTATTTTCTATTGTGTCAATGACAAACCAATCACATCACTCAGGGTTGCTGACTCAGGAGCTAATCAGGGGGGGTGAATATGGTGAGTTTTGGTTGTGGTGTGAATTGTAATCAACACAGGGCTCTGCTTTGTTGTCCATCATTTGCTGATACCATTTAAGCATCACAACAACAAGACAATGTCCTTTCCAGAAATTATGCTTATGCTGCCAGAGTGGAGGAGGACATTGCAACCATTTAACTTGAATCTTGAACAGGTGCTGGCTGCCCTTCATGCTCCAAGCTGATGTCACTCTACATCACTATCATGTTTGTCTCAGACACCTCAGGAGCATGTGACCAATGGGATTTGGGTGGGTTTGATAGCTGCAAGTCTTCATGTGTTCTTAGGACTTCACATTTGTTTTGTTCTCCTTTTTGTGAATTTTGTTAGCAGTGTGTTATGAGAGAATTATTTCACCTGTATATTGGAGCTACTACATTGTAATAATTTCATTTTCAATTTTGGAATTACAATTAGGAAGTTACAAAATACAACATCTCAGCAAAGATGACATAGAAACAGTGCTTTTTGATTCATGAGCATCATAAGTTTATTATTTCTTCCTTTTTTGTTTCATTATTTTATCCTGACTGACCATGTTTGTCTTTCAAATATTATCATCCCAGTGTGTGATGATGTTACTTTACACCTGTGGCAGAGTATAGTAAGCACTAGTAGTTACCAATTTGACTGATCTCTGAGATTGAAATCACTCACTCTTCTTGAAAGGCTGTGAAACTAAACTTTGTGTGATTTTATTTCAAAAGTTGTTGCTCAAAAGCCAAATATGGTATCAAAGCTATGTTCCACCACCTTTTGTAATGAACACAAATAATTTCAACTAAAATGCAACTACAACATATATAGCTATTACCCAGTATTGTTAATGTCACCTACTATAATAATAAATGTCCTGTAAAATGTAACTAAAATTGATTACTTTTGATACAAGAACATGGAAGCTTATCATCAAATTTAAGATTTAAATATAATTAATTTTGTTTTATTTATTTGATTGATCACATCTTTCAACAGTTACTGTCATCAGTTTGGCAATGTAGTCAAATCAAAATGGCTTGGAGACAAAAAAAGAAAAACTACAAGGATAGATGTTGAAGCAAATAAATGAATGTAGCTTTGCATCTTTTGATAGATTAGTTGAATGACAAATATTAAAAATCAACCTGAACTCTTTATTGCAGTAGTGGTAGTGGCACCTAATACTCACTGCATGATGGTGGGTCATAGTTCCTTCAAAATTACTTACCATCTGAATGACTGCCAAATGACCATGACTGATTTTCAACTTGTATTTTGGCAGTAAATGAGACAATAAAAAAAAATTGTTTCACTGATATTTTCAAAAAGCTATCACTCTTAACTTTGTGTTTCAATTTACTAGTGATTTCCTCTTGTTGATTTTCTGGTAGTAATATTTAATTGTAATTAAGTACCACTAATCCCAACATTTACAGGCCCATAGCTTATCACTGGGTTGGAATTTTTCCAAAAAAATCAGGATCCAATATTTCACAGTAGATTAGCAGTTTTTCACACCCAGGTACATGTTTTGGAAATTTTGAAATTTTGCCAAAATAATCAAGCCACCATCCACCACAATTGTTTGTTGATGGTGAAATAATTTTTTCCTGTTGCTGTCTGAAGTGGTAAGTCAATTTTTGAAATCTTTTGATCATGAAATGATTTTGCTCAGTTTATTTTGTTGTTTTAATTCTTTAAGAAAAGAGGCAATAGAATGAATTAAATGTGATCATGGATATTCATATTATGTAAGTCCAAATGCAGGAACTTATACTGTCTAGATCAATTTTTGAACCCCTTTTGATGCTCTTTTGTGTCTTTCCATCAACTCATGTCTTGTTAGACAAAGGTAAAGGGGTTGAAAACAATGAAGTTTCCAACAAATGAAAACAGTGATAGGGAATATTTTTTTATGTTATATCACCAACTAATTGTCATTTGATTACAAAACTTGCTCAAACTTTTTCAAATCTGTTCTCTCTGATACATATATCTTAGTTGAATCCTTGGTTTAGAGTGAAGGAGGCTGGGAAAATTTATATGGTAAACAAACAAAAGGAAATTTTGTTCTCTCTAGTTCTTTTTGGTTTCATTCTGTGTGGATTGATTGTTGAAGTATTTTGTTTCCTTTGTGTTTGGTCATTGGAATTGTCAACCACTTTGCAGCAATGGCACACAAAATGTTTCTCCCCACCTGCCCTCATCATCAGGTGCTGTTAAATACAACAATCCCTCTTAAGAAAACTGGAATAAAAATGGTAATCAAACTTCTTCATTTTGCTCATAATTCTTTTTTTCATTGACACCTCAACCCAATATTGAAATTCTCCCTACATTGTCTCATTCTTGTTCCAACTTATCTCCCTCGTGCAGCAGGCACTGCAATGGAGTACTGGGAAGTTAGATTTGAGACTATAAATGTTGCTTAGACATTGTTTCAATCATTCCTCTATTTCTGCAAAGTTGTGTGCCACTTTGTTGTCCATATTTCCAGTGAAAGGGAGGACAAATGTTGGATACCCTGTATTAGGTTTATTAATTAAATTGATTTATTGTTGTTTTTGCAACAAGGAAAATGCACAACCTCTTATCTCAAACACCAATTTCAATTATGTAATTTCTTTGCTATTACCAGCATAGTAAGTATTGTAGGATCTTGATCATTGCTTCCATTGTTGTATCCATCAACATTTTTCCTGTTTGCTTGCTGACTGATTTTCTGGTTTCCTCTAGTATTATTGTTGGTTCAATGACCTCAACATTGTGCAAAGTCAATCATTTGTATCTGCCAAAAGCACTATTTGGTGATACATTGCCTTCTGTTAGCTCACTACTTAATCCCAAATCCCAAAGTTCATTCCACCTCCATTACAGGACCCAGCTGTTTGTAGAGGAAATCCACTTTTTAAACCTGTATTCAATGCAAAAAAATAATATCCCCAATAATACTCCCTAACTTTTGTTCTAAAATAATTATGTGCAGCCACATAATATCATGTATGTAAAAAATCAAATTCCATGTTTTGAATTTACAAAGTTTTCAAAAATCACTCTCAGCAACTATGCCATGTCCTACATACATTATCAGTAGAGTTGATTTGCCATTTCAAAATGAGATGTTTACACTTTTGATCATTATGACTAAACAATTAGAGTTTATATCCTAACAAATATTGTCTTACACTCCAAAGAAAATCAATGGAGGCTCAAATAATTATTTTGACCACAATTTTGTTCATGGTTTATTCCAATACCTTTCATCTTTGGCATGTTTATAGTGCACTTTGATTATCCAACAACTTTGCATTGAAAAATGATTCTACTTTATGGGCTCAAAAAAATACTTTGTATCAAATTCTTCCTTGTTATCAGAGAAACTACAGAGCTCATGTTATAAACTTTGCTTGATTTATCAAAAAAGAGATAAATGATTTTTTGCTTTAAGAAATATCCACAAAAAAATAATAATGATGAGTGAAAATAAGGCTTTTATCCATGATTTTACATATATGCTTATCTACTCTTACAGATACAATTCTGTTCTCAGTGATTAAGTTTGTTTTATGGTTGATAAAATCAGCCAAGACAAGCAATGTCATTCATGGTAATATTTTGTTCAATCAGCTCTATTCTTACATCCACAGCTGAAACCAACCAACTAACCAACCAACCAACCAACCAACCAACCAACCAACTAACCAACTAACCAACCAACCAACCAACCAACCAACATCTATAGAAGAGACAATTTTGAAGCCAAAAATGTCTGTTTACAGGCAAATATTGATGTATGAGTGATCAAGGGCAAGAATTATTTTTGTAACATAGTTGTCATTACAATTTTGTATGCCAGAACCTTCTGGAAATTGCTAAAATTCACAAGAAAATGTGTGATAGACTTTTTCACTTAAGTATGTTCTTCCTGATCTTGGAAAAAAATGAACATTATTTTGTCAAAAACAGAAAGGCCTGTCAAGTAAATATAACCTATTGAACAGTTTTTAGTGACATTCTTCTGTGGATCAGTATTACATATCATTCCATTGTTTTCCATGCCACTGGCAGTGCCAAGTGAAACTACCAGTGCAAGACAATTTTCCATGACATTTTCATTTTTCCATGCCATGGCCATTTCTTGGGCTCTTTTGCTGGCCAGAGTGATGTCAAATATGTACCTACAACAAATGGGATTCTAACCTCAAAACATACTCATGAACACATAGAAATTTAATTAAAAATAAAAAAATAAAAATTACACAAAAAATCAAAAATGATATATTTCATTTTAAAAAATGAAATGAAATGAAATAGATTTAAAAGGACAAAAATGTTAAAATGATTTTATTGGATGAGTATAATGTTTTTTTTCAAACTTTTCAAACTTTTGTTGAATAATGTAGAAATGAAGCAATAAAAATGCCTTTTTGATCAAGCAAAATATTTATGTACCTATAATAGTATGTTAGTAATCATCACAATCTAGTATTAAATAATACTAATTTTACTACTATCATGTACATCTAAAGTGAAGTACCCAAGGAGTTAAAAATTGACACAAAAATGGCAATAGAATCCACAGGCCATTCCACATGGCACTGATAGTACCATGCAATGGCATTGGCAGTGTCATGTGGAACATTCAGTTCCATGCTTGGCACTGGCAATGCCATGTGGAATTGCCAGTTCTGTCACACCAAGTTCTGTGCAATTTTTTTGACTTATGAAAATAAGAATTCTGAAAAATAAAAAAAATGCCCAAAAGGATAAACTTTCCAAAATTTATTATTAATTGTCACATAGTTTGTGATGTGAGAAAAGGAAAAATTGGTTATATTCTAAACAGTCATCAAATTGTGTTACATTTCTATTTTTATGAATCTTCAAAAAGATATTGAGACCACCATAAATGAAATAATGGTTCACTGTATTATTTTCAGACAGGCTAAAAAGTTTCAAATCAAAAGTGCACAGATTTATTCACATTTCACAGCAGCCACAACCAACCATTCCAATACAGCAGTGACTATTTGAAGAACCATAAACTCTATTCATAATTGAGTAACAAAACCATGAAGAGCATATTTCCCCCAAGTGCTAGAGCTCTGCAAAATAATTAACAATGGTATGGAAAATCATGTTCAAATTGTGGGTGAAAAACAGCATTGACATCGTGAAAAATTATTAGCTAGAAAATATTATACAAATTTGACCTAAAACATTTACTAGTCTCTTTGGATATCCATACATTATCATGATCATTTTCAGCTAACTGTTTCAAAAGAATCACTGCCAATTTTTGTTCATTTTTCACAAAGATACCAGTGTTCTGTTTCAAAATCATAATCATTTTCAATGAATGTATTGAACATAGGTAGACCATCCAACCAGCCTCTCAAAGAATTTTAAACATTCCCACGAGACGTGATTACAATGGTATCAAGACATTACAAATCTCACCACATTGCTGTCCTGCAATTAAGTAATAAGCCATACAAATTATACAAGGTAAGAATTATGATAGTTTTTGAGTTAGGATTAGAAGAAAGCAAAAATGATAAAAAGATATAAGAACCTAACAAAAATAAGATTATGGTACTTTCAAACATCATTATTTGTAGGTTTTTTATATTTGTGCTTTTCTTCAATTTCTAACAATAATATTATTTATTGTTATTTTACTTTTACTATTAGTTTTATGACTTTTAGCAATACAATTTGAATACTTTTGCTTTATTTTACTTTCTCCTAATTTAAAGTGACAGTACTTTTGGTTTACTTTTTCCTTAAAAACAATAATATTCATATTATACAGATATGTTTATTTCCTTTCTTTTACTTTTACTTAATTTTTTGTCAGTTTGGTTCTGTGTTTTGTTGCCCATGGTTTGTAGAGGTAAAATAGAGTTGATATTTACAGAAAACAAGGATATAAATATTGACACATATAATGCCAACTTTATTGATTTAATCATTTACCAATTGTAAAAAGGAAGGTATATGTCCTAAATATAAGGCATGTGATAAAATATAAATATCAAAAGATATATCATCTAGCTACTAGCTTGAAATCTTGATGACTAGCACAACTTATCTTTGCCAATTGCTAAGTTCTGAGTAGATACGAAGAAACTTCCAAATAAGCTCTAAAGGATTGTCATCTTTATGACATTCACTACCAGCCCCTTACCCCTTATCCTCATTTTTGAGCTTTATGACTTTGGCTCTGACTATGCATATCATACTGCCATATTTCAGGAACATGCTAAACATTCAAATAATTCAATCCATCGAAGTGAAGCATGAACAATCAAAAACAGTAAATCAGAAAACATATTGCTATATTCAAAATAATTAAATTTTTATTGCTGTCAAATACTTCAAACTAAAAGCCACAACACCACCAATATAATGAAATATTTAACACAGACAAAAACGATAAACCAAACTAGTTTCCAAAAACAAAAAAATCCTTATCAGGAATTGCTAGCCACACAAATTCAAATGTCAAGATAGAGAAGACAAAGATTTTTCCATTACATTTGTGATAAACAATCTATGAAATGAATAATTGAAGAATTGTACATTTCTTTAACCATACCAGAAATACAAAAATGCAAAAATACAAAAAGAAGGCCTTGAGCTATTCCTCAAATTTACCACAGTCAAAAATTATTTGCTACCAAAAATTCTTTCACAGAGAAATATTCTTTTTCAACATTTCATTGTTCATAAAATATTTTGAACTCTATCAAAGGGATTCATTATCAAACCTTTATTATCATTTTTAATTGAATCTATTTTTCATATTCCTAGAAAATCTAACAGCCCTGATGACTGATAGTTCTTCCTTTCAATACAGCTGGCAATGAGTACTTCTTACAAGTATCAATTCTTTACATCTTTCAACTTTATTGTCAAAAACTTGAGGACAGAGTACAGAAGAGAAGAACTAGGGAGAAAACAGGGAAGAATTGTACGAGACAAAAAATAATGTAAAGTACTAACATTAATTTGCCACAATTTCTGATACTGTGTTCATGATAGCTTGCTAATCTTTGTAAAACCCACAAATGATAAACACATGGAAAGTAATTTTAGCATTATCAGCACCACAACAGTTATCATTTTTTACAACAACAACACTTACAAGCTGCCACACAAAAATGAATATGAGGACAAACAACAGGTATTTCTTAAAAGAAGAAGCATGAATATTTCCATTTACAACCTGCGTCAGTGCTCTTGATGGTAATAACATCTCAAACAACTCCTATTCAATCCTGCAACCAGGATGTGGTGGCACCCACCCCTAACTGAATTGCCTTCCTTTTTACCACCCCCTGGAATGAATAATGAAGATTACTGCAAGATGACTGAGAAGATCAGGGACAACAGTGATGACTGTCAATGAATTGCATGACAAGATGTGATTTATCATTCTACAAGTAGACTTTTAATCCCTTATTATAAGTTATACTCCACACTCTGTATAGGTGGACCAGATAACATGGCTTCCAGCCATTTTTCTGTCCACTGACATGGAAAAACAGCAGTAACTGTCTGCACATATTACTTCTTAGTGGACATATTTTTTGTGGTTTCAAATCTTCTAGCTATGTCATTGTTTTAAGCAAAGTTTCACAGCATAAACATAAGCACATTGGATTACAAGAAAACTGTCCTGGGAGGAGTACAGGCAAAGCCTTTCTGTTTTAGATTTTAGAAACAGAGTCATGGAAGATGGCACAAATTCAGAAGATCAAGCAACAAATCTGATCCCAGCACACAAAACCTGCCATTTCCATCGCCATTGGTGACACTGACTTGAAATAAATTACTGCAGGTGAAAATCAACTCACATGAAATGATGACCTTGATGCTACAGCCTTTGGGGATATTATTTTTGGCCATTAAGAATATGAGGTTGGCATAGATAACATTGTTGGAATTGATGCCATTGTTGAATGCATTGGAAAGATCACTTGGATGATAGTCTTTATACCAATTTGACCACTTTGAAAGGCAGGAGAAAATTATTGGTGCCATTGTCATTGTGGACATTGATGCTGATGCAATTGGAATGACAAATATTGGCATTGTAAATTCATCCCCAGTCATTGTTTGTTAGTATGGCCTCATGCTCACAGTCTTTATGATGATAATGATTTTGGGAATAATGGACAAATGATTCAACAATACATGTACTACCTGATGGTGATGGTAAAATCTGTCTGATGTAACTAGCAGTTTAGAGTTGTTTTGATTGACAGAATTTGTGAATTATGAGAGTTCTACAAAAGTATCTTTGTGGCGGGCGGCATCATCTAACGCATGCCTTCCTACCTATCTACGAATTCCCATTAAGCTATGTAGTGATAGCACGTTCTCTGTACGCAGCAGCTACAAACTTATGATTTACAAGAATACCAGAGAACGTGGTTATTACACTGTCATAAGAAGTTTTCAATGTTTAAATCAGATCTTCCCTCTGTCACAATCTGTCATTATTATGTATTGAGTGTAGAAAACAAGGCAACTAACTACCTAAAAATTGTCTTGTTTGTGTAAAATAGAAAGAGTGTCATGGTCCCTTTCAATATCAATGAGTACTTTGGTACATATTCTTTTCATCACTTCTTCACATGTGTTCACCAGATATTTTATTTTTGAGACAAATTTAGACAGAGTAAGATTGTTGTAGTGCAAAAAACAAGTTTTTGTAATATACAAAGGAACCTCTTCTATTGCAGAAGCAGGGTGTGTATTGGACAAAGACATTGTGGTAGAGGAACCAATAGTAGAAATCTTCCCATCAGACAGATCTGTCATATGCAATGAAGCAACTGACATGCAGTGGATTATTTTTTGCAGAAGTGATGGTAGGTTTGGGGACTCAAATGATTCCCTGGATGATGTGTTTGTGACAGGGGACATTTTGTGAGATGAAGAAGATGGAGTTGCCTTAGATGGCACTGCAAAATTCATTAGAGAGATTGCTCATGTGATAGCAGAAAGTAGAGATCTCAGACCCTTGGACCAGTTTGAAGGGTAGGAAGAAATGGTAGATGTCATTAAAGATGCAATTTCCTATATAATACTTCCTCAATAATCATTAATGAGTATTACATCACAGACTTGACGATTGTCATGAATTGGGGGTACATGAGCAAATGAGTTGATGCTGCATTGCTCCACCTCCTGATCCTGATGACAATACAAAATCATGTGTTGGGTAAATAGAAATTTTTTCATGTTTTGAAAACAGTTTTGCAACATCATTTTTTTCCCTCTGTCATTGTTATATTTCAATTTTTGAGTATCTCTAGTGAGCAGCATCATTAGTTCTACCCCCCTGACTTCAGTACTAGTTGCATTCCCAAAGACACTGATACTTATATACTTATCTATCTGGAAATTTTTTATGATTTTTTTGTGACTCGTGGGAATAAATATTATAGAAAATTATGTGTATATCTTTTTGGCAAAATTGCAACCTACCAAATTATATGAGGATAAAACTGCATAATACATAACATTACTAGGGATTAATTGGTCATGTATCACTGTTAGGGTTAGATTTTTCATGTGACTTCTTAGGTTTTGATTTTTTCATGACTCATTAGGGTGTAACTCATGTAGCCTTCTCAGGGAGTATGGTCTGGGACCAGATTGACTGAACATTGTAACACTTGTATGAACAAATAGATATATTTGGATGGGATTAATTTGGTTGCAGTCCCAAACAAGTCTTAGGAAGCAGCTGCACAATGAATGTGTCAACCACAACAAGTACAAGTCAGGCATCAGCCAAGCATTGAGTCTTTGAATTGATGCCCAGATTTTAGATTGTGCTAGGTATTTTTTGATTATGCTGACATGAGGGCATATGCTTTTTCTAGATATACCAGCATGAGAGTTTACACTTTTTCTATATCATGTTGGCAACTATACTCTTACTAGAATATGTCAGCATTCTACCCATGCCTGTTCTAGATTATGCTGGCATATGCCTACATTTTTTTATTTTTTGGTTTAGTTTTTACTACATGATTTAATAAAAAACTTTTACATAGGAATTTGAATTTAAGTACTGACTTTCATTCTCAAATCATCCCAAACCTGTGGAAAAATCTAAGTAAATCATACCACTAGCCAGTCCCTTTGAATTTGCAATTGGGACCTCAGTTAGGGTACTGCAATTAATAATCCTGTCTCTCTAGAGGAGATGAAAAGGTAAGTGTCATCATTGTCTTAGAAAACAACCCTCCTTTCAAAAATAACCATAAAAGTCTCAGATTCATTTAAAAACAAACACATGCATTTTTTTAAAATTGTATTTTTCTATGGATTTTTGATTTTCACCCAATATTAAATTGTATTTTTTAATGTTTTTTTTTCAGTTTTTTTAGTATGTTTTTGATGAAAACTAACCTAATTATATCAAACAAGCCCAACCACACACAACTAGGGTGAAAACAACCATATGCAAAATTATTAAAAAGATTCTTGGTTGTTTTCCAGTACAATGGCAGTACCAGCAGTTGTATGAAAAATAGCTGATTGCAAATTGAACCTTCATAATAGTCAATCCCATAGAAGCATATCATTCATACATAAGAAAAAAACAGAAACATATTTTAGTTTTCAAGTTTTTTTGGACAGTTCACAGTTTGCTCACATATGAAAATGTACAATAAGGACAGAAATGTATTATTTTTTACAAGGTCGACATGGGTGTATCAAGGCTAAGGTTGTAAAATATTTTGGACCCTTGATTTAAAAAAAAATTAAAGAAAGGAATATTTTTTCTACAAAATGACTACATCTCAAAACAAAAACAGAGCGATATCGAAGTTATCGTAAGAAAATTTATTGGACGATAATCAGATCCAAAACTTTGTAAATCCAAAACCTGATCTCATCCGGATTTTTTTTCTTTTACGCTTA
>JALLOT010002940.1:0-11956 GCA_036939595.1 Thalassiosira livingstoniorum | reverse complement strand
CTGGCCAGATGCTCACTTGGCTAGGAATTAGAGTGGGAAATGATGGTTTGCGGTGGATTGTGGTGTGACACTATTTGCCATAGTACGTTGGCGGGCGCGTGTATGGGAGGCCACCGGTCGGAAGGCGGGAGTGGTGTCATGCAGGTCATCTTAGGTCTGGGAGATGATTGGGACGTGGCGGGTTGATCAACGTGGTGGTGGTGAAGGTGGAGTCTGTTTAGCTGGTGAGTCCGCTGCTGTAGGTGCTGTCTCCACCCTTGGAGTTAGTGTCTCCACCCTTGGAGGTGCGTGCTGCGTGCTTGGTGGAGTCATCTTCATTTTCAATTGGTCAAAGATATCTTGGAGGGCATTGATTGCCTGAATCTGCTTGTCAGATACTTCTAGATCACCCTTGGTGATCACGGCCCCTAACTCTAACTTGTTTGTCATAATGGTAAGTTTATCATAGATTGTGATCTGGGGGTGGTTCAACTTGGTGTGTCTGAATTCAACTGTGTCTGAGATTCTGACTGCTTTCGTTGCCTTTGTCACAACAGTCCAATATCCATAATGGTCAAGGGTGGGGCCAACATAGAAGCCATCCATGGCGTGGAATCGCCACAATTCTTGTTGGGAAGGCTTGATGTGAATTAAGACTTTCACGCCAACAGGTCCGAGTGGTGTTGCATCAAAGTTGAAGTTGCCATGGAAGTGGGCATAGGCGGAGATTTTTGGATTGAGACTCAACTGATGGAGTAAGTTCAAGGTAAGTTCAACTTGAGGTAATAGCAAATCTCACAGATACCATGGGAACTCATCGTCTAACCCTGCTAATATTGCTAAAAAATGTTCCTTCATTGTTCGTATGGCCCACTCATCTATGTTGCAACGATGCACATTTGGTGAGAGAAGTTGATACGTGGCTCCCAAGTCAATAGTTGCCTGTCGGAATGCCTCTGAGGCTTCATTATCAAGAATGTGTACATTGACTCTGTGGTCATTGTTTTTGATTTTCTTGATTAAATGATTGTGTGCTTTGATAAGCTTGCTGTCTGTTCTGTTTTTAATTGGTTGTAGGAGGATAGTGTTGGATGGCGCATGATAATACATCATTAAGTAGGCATTGCCAGAGTGTTTCTTGGTTGGGAAGCAGCCTGTTTGATCCAAATAGGCTTTGTGTGCAAATTGGATGGAAATGTATGCTTCTGTAGCAGGAGTTGGAGTTGGTTTGTTGGAGGGAGTGTCTGTTGGATTGACTGGAGGTGGGTTGGTTGTTGGAGCATCCATAGGGACTTGTACCGGAGCTTGGTGAGGTCTTGGCTGTTTGGGTTTAGTGGGATGGGTGTTCTTCCTTGTTTGATTCAGGTGGCCATTTGTAGTCTCTTTGGTGATTGGGCAGTACTTATTATCGGCTTTGTAAGTTAATCCGGGCCACGTAATATAGTTGCCATTTTTAAATGCTTTTAACCAAGTTGATTTCACTGGATAGCCAGCTGCTGCATGCATGTACTTGATTTTCTCTACAACAGTGGGTAGATCATGTACATTCAAAGCATTAACCACATAAGTAGAATTATTTATTGGTGCAGTTTGTTGTGTAGGTGCAGTCTGTGTACACAACTTGCACAGGGAAGTTTCCAGAATTTAGTGGCAGGGTCTCTGTCGCCAGTCATGATGGTTTGGCCCTGCTCATTATTTATTGTGATGTCATTTTTTGTTAGAATGCAGGTGCATCCTTGGTCACAGAATGGTGCCAGACTGACCAAGGAATGTAGGAATGTTGACATAACATATGCTTTGTGCAGTAGTGGGATGGTAGGGACTTTGCATGTCGCTGCTGAGCTTGCTGTTTTCCATCAACCACATTGATTGTTAGTTGTGGTGTGGTAGTACTGATGTCCTTTTTGGATGCATCAGTAGTGAGAAAAATATGTGATACGCCTGAATTGGCATAGCCATACTTTTGTTCATTTGAGATAGAATAATTTGGGGTGGGGCTACTAGCGTAAGCATTGGGATTGCTATCTGGTTCAGTAAGAGCACTTTCTAATTTAAAATTAGTTGAAATGCTTACATCATTCAGAGCAGCCTCACACCGTCACACCCAGTAGCCTTTCAACTTGATATCCGCTGGCACCCAATCTTGGTTTGCAGTACTCCCTCCCATAGTATTGTTGTGTGTCATGGTGTCCTTATGCCTTACTTTCTTCTTTGTGCATGTTTTGCTGTTGTGCCCCACCCGGCATTTGAAGCCGTGGGTGTGACATTACCCATCCTTTTCAAACTTCCAGTGGTATAATCTTTCCTTTCTGTTGACCACAACTGTAGGTCTGCTAGCTGAGGTTGAGATGTTGGTTTCCCCTGATTTGCCGGACCCTAGCAATGCAGTCAATTGTTGGTTTTGTTGAGTTAAGATAGCCACTGCGTTGGTAAGTTTTTTTGTTATTTTCAGTCAATGTTGTGATTGCTGTAACATTTTCATTCTCCTTGAATGCTGCCGCAGTAGTTGCTGCATTTGCCATTCTGTCCAGAGTTTGTTCAATATCTTGGAAGAATTCAGGAGGTAGATCCAAGTCTGTGGTTGCTGCATTGGCTGTAGCCAGTTGTTTCACCATTTGGGGCATCATTGCCTTTCCCTCAATTTGTACGTTACATTGGTAGTTCTTGTGCGCCTGTTTGAAATGGTGTTTCCAGTTGAGCCAGTTTTTCTGTGCAATGGGCTTATTTTCCCATGCACAGAGGTCATTCTTGTATAATCCATACTTATACATGGCATTGGTGACAATAGCCATTACTGTTGATTCTAGCATGACTACCCCCGCCTCTGTGGCTCAAAACTGTGCCTTTTTGAGTTTATTAATGTAGGCTGCCATACCCAAATCCACATCAAAGCTCATTCTGGAGTTCAATGATGTTGACGGCATGCATCTTGCTGTAGTTATTGTGTAGATGTTGCATGAGGTTGTAAGCAGATACACTGATGAATTTGTAGTTGGGGTCTTTAATTTCTTCAATATAGGCTTCGTCTACCACTTCAATGGTGATTTTTTTACATCCAAGTTCCGCTGCTGCATATCTTTGGTAATCCACAATGGCCTGCTTGTGAATTGCCTCCCTTTCCTTGTGTTCCCTTTTGGTGGCAAATACTCCAATTGTTGTATTGTATGGGGGTGGTTTGTTCAGACAGATGAAACAGTAATGACATTCTGTCTTGCCTTTTTCACCTTAAATCAGCCCACTGTTGACCAACATACCACAGAATAATCCTCAATATCCTCACAGCATTTTACATTGTATCTGAGATCTCCCAGATCAGTCCACACTTCTTCAAAGAATCATTCCTTCAAAGCAGGTAATAATGAGATATGTAACAGCAAATATAGTGATCAAGGGGGTGCCATATTTAAATCAACTTCATTTAAGATTGTATAGTTCAAAAAATTTCATCACAGTTTCCATGGTATAAGTTCTCTCTTGAGTGACCACATTTCCCATCCTTGCAGAAATACCTTGTTTGAAGTATTATAATCACTTTGCCAATGACTTAGTGTGAGTAATGTCAGTACCAGACATAGGAGACAATTCTCAAAGGATGGTTGAGGTGGCTCTTATCTGACAAGCTGTGCCATATTGGGCAGTTTCATTTTCCTTGCCTTTCTCTATGGATCTCATGACTAATAGGATAGCTTGTTGCATGCCAAGGTGGTGCCCAAGATATAAGGCCCCAAGGGTGGGCATGGAAAGAATCCACAAGCCATTCTGTAACAAACCATGAATTTGACCTTGGTTAGGTAGTGAACCACTGTTTTTGAAGAATGGGACCAAAAATTATCCGTAATGGTGAAAATGATAAAAAATGCAAAAGCTTCATCTTCAATACCACCTACCAGATCCCTAACATGGATATTTTGATAATGACAGTTTGGACACTGGAGGAGGTGCATAAATGGTCTCCCAGATAAGCTTCCCCAAAACAAATTTCATTTTCTACTTCTGAAAAGGAGGCACCTTGAAAGTCTAATGGTACTTCAACTTCAAAACAGTCAAAACCATGAGGATTGAAACACTTTCCATACCATTCTGCTTAGCACTTCTTAAATTGACCACAGTGAGTTCCAAAGTTGGCACAGATAATTCCCAATGAAATGTTACTTTTCTCTAAAATTTTTGACAACAACCTTCCAATTCCCACCACTTTGTTGTATGATTCCTCAAGGAGCCAATGATATATGGGTATCATAGGGAAGTTGATACCAATCATCAATGGTTCTAATTCCAAGTGAGGACAAACATTATGCAGATTAAAAGAAAACCACACATCCATCTCTTTTTTGAAATGGGACTGCCAGTCTTCCTGGTAGAGGAGACCCAGGATCAATACAACATGACAAACATGAGCATGGTGCTTCAACTTCAAACAAGAGTATGAGAGCTTCTCTCAAGCAGTCTTAGCAGCTGCCAGTGAAGGGGCCTAAACATGAACACTGCCATGGTGACCTTTACAATACCATTTGATAGGAGGGAGAGGAATAGAGAAATCAGCATTCATCCAAGAGTGACACCAAGAATATAACTTAGGCCATTCCATATCAAAGGCTAAAACCAATAAGGGCAAATAATTGCAAATGCCAAAACCAAGTGAGACCCTAAGCTCATGATTTCCACCAGACCAGCCATTAATACCAGAGTATATCATTTGTTCATCAGATATGTGTACAACGTGTAGAAAAATCTCATTTTCTCTGGATTCTTGCTTCGAAGAGAGAACAAGACCTTTTAACCAGACAGCAGACCACACTACATTGCTGGTAACCACCATGATTGCCAACAACACTTTGTGGTAGAGATCATTGACTGCATTTTGGGATCAATGCAAATTAGATCTGGACTTTGAAAAGGTATGAGCTCACTGCCTGTCAGCCACTTTAATGGTGAGACCTGGATACTGAGTAGCATCTTCAAAACCTTCATCTGAAATGTACATTGCAGAATAATGAAATTTTCTTGAATGTGTTAAGCAAATGGGAATTATGATAGGTGTATGCAAGTTGAGTAGTTCAAATAGAGCTCAACATGTTGCAGCAATTCGTTGGAGATATCAGTGAAAGAAGGGTTGTCATCCTGATGCAAAGGTTGATCTAGTGCGATGGCCAACTTATTATCCTGAGCTAAAGTGTTATAGTGCCAGCCTGTACCAGCACCCTGGTGTGCAA
This sequence comes from Thalassiosira livingstoniorum, assembly GCA_036939595.1. Classification (NCBI taxonomy): domain Eukaryota; phylum Bacillariophyta; class Thalassiosirophyceae; order Thalassiosirales; family Thalassiosiraceae; genus Thalassiosira; species Thalassiosira livingstoniorum. The sequence continues at coordinate 6,764 of JALLOT010002940.1, read as the reverse complement.
TTGCCCCAAAATTTCTTCAACCCAAAATTCTTGAATATAGCAACAAGCATTCTTGTAGATCTCTGTAAAATTGATCCCCAAACCTGCAGCACTCCAAAGCCAAGCAATGTCAAGAGTAGAAGCATACAAGGCAGTGGACTTAATCCAATGCAAGGCATTTCAATTTTTTCCATTTCTTTGCTGTAGTACTCATATGTAGGTGAGGTTGGTCAATATGGTACAAAAAGCCTTTCCAAGCTGAAAGACATTTAGATTTTTCCTGCCATTTCTGTGAGAACTCCTTTGAATTTTTGTGATTAATGCCTGAGATAAGCTAATTTCAAGCCTTGCAAGCATCAGCAGAACCTCACCAAGCTAAGTAAATATCATCCATGAAAGTGACATGATAGGAGGCCAGCTTGCCATTGCTTTGAAGCAAACAAACTCAAGGTTGTGAGAAATCATAAGATGAGATAGTGGGGAGATTAAAGACTGCTTCAACAAAATGCAGAGGAATAGTAGTATCTATGGTATCTCCATCTGCAAGTCCCAGAAGGCATTGTCAACCCTGATAATCTAATCAAGGAGATGGTTTTGCCCCAAACATCAGAACATTGTAACTTTTGAATGAGTGCTTTTTCCATGAACCATCTTCATGGATTGTAATGAGGTGCATTCCTATATTGGGGTCAACCATTATTGTACATTCAATGGCATTGTGGGAAATTTTCCCCATGTCTGCATCTGTCTGGCAAGTAAGAAGAAAGTCTATCCCAGATGTATCCAAGCTCATCGTACATCTTGACAGAGTATGGGAGCCATTGATAACTAATTCCTCAGCCTCTTTGGATTTGATTAGTAGAAAACCTTGGATCCATAAAAAATAATGAATGCCTTTGGATTTGCAATCCCATACACAATGAACATCAGTGACATCCACTGAAGCATGCCATCAGTAACTTGGTGAAATCCTTCTCAAAATAATGTCAAAAATCAAGCTTAAAATCTTCTTACACAGTTCTATTTTCCATCTCTCTTGTTGGATCAGGGATATTGCGGGGGAAGCCAGTAGAAGGCGTCTTCATGTAAAGAAAAGGAACACATTTTGAACTTTATTTTGCCATTCCTCTGGCCACCTCCAGAATATATTTGACTACTGTAACTTACAACAAGTTTGAAGCTCTCCAAATACAGTCTTCAATGGCCAGTCTATTGATGTCTTGATTAACATTCTCAGCAAAACAAACACAAGCTTCCTGGTTCAAATTACAAAAACACCATCTGTAAGCAAAGCATTGCAAGACATTGCAAGCATGATCTTTTCAACTGTCTCTTATGGGAAAGTCCCAAGAGAAATATAAATGAGAGCATTTTCTTGAAGGTCAGCAGTGACTTGTACAATAAAGTTTTTGTCCATTGCATTAAAGTGGACATTCTTAAAGAAACCCACATCTTGAAGTAACACTTTTTCTACCAAGGGGACAGGCAAAAAGATAGCTTCTAAAAGCAAATCACACACTACTGTGTTGACAGTAGTATGGGAAATTTTTGCTGCAGGAGATAACAAGCAATGGAAAAGTAGTAGATGTAAGGTTGCTGACAAAATGCATTTAAAAAGAAGTTTAATTTGTAAATTCAAATATGAAAAGCTTTTATCAGAGTTATTTGATGTGGTACTCTGTCTGTCTCTGCAAGACTAACACTTCATTCTCCCAACAATCTATATGCTGCAAAAATACTTCATAATCTCTAGAGTCTGATTGACACAGAGAGGGGCAGGACCAGTCTTTGTTGTAGTCCGACTGGAATTTAAACAGGCAAAATCCTTGTCTATCACTAGTGGAGAAGTCATCATCATTCCCATCAATTTGGCTGATGGTTTCACTGTGTCATCTGATTCATTCTATGTCTCAACAATGGGGGTGGTAACATCAATCTGCAAGCCTTTAGCAGCTTGAGAAGGTGTCTTTAGTGTATGAAAGTCCTAAAATCACTTCATCATCTTCTGTTTCCTTAGGTAGGCAAGGAGTACTTCTCTCCAAATCTTTGGTGGTGTATTAAAAACCGCAAAGAGTTCTTTATCCAAGTCACACTTCATCATAGCATTTGGTAAAATGGATCAAAGTGATATGGTAGCAGATGAGAGAAAACTTGAGACTCCAAATTTTTGTTTGATAACATCAATTTTATTGCTCATACTGGGGTGATAAATAGCTAACCAGTTCAGTCTTTTTTGCAATGTGTCACTGCAAAACACTGTCCCTCCCCTGTCTTAGACAAAGCACAAGCAACAATAATGGGTTGTTCCCATCACTGGCCCAAACTTGGCAAACATTGTCCTCTGATCAAGCAGTTTCAACAGCATATTAGTGGTCAAGTTCCAGTGTTGAAGAATACTGGATGTTTGTCAGGGATCACATTTGTTACAGATGGACCTGGTTGAATCCTATCACTCAGGGACTGAATTAACTCAAAGGAGACACTAAGTTTTCCTTTTGAGCCCCCCTCAATGGGTCCTTGGCCTTGATCTAATGACCTCATCAAAAGTCTTTCAAAAGACAAGAACTTGCAATGGATGGTCATAAAGCCTGCATTGCAGACCTGCTGTAGAATCTGTCATACCATAGTGTGATACCTCTCCTATAATAGAAAGGGGGGGTTCATTTTATGCTGGGTGGTAAGTTGTCACCTCCACCTATTCTTGTGAAAGCACCAGTGGTAGAAAATAATAAAAATTCTCTATCTGTCAAAATCTAGGAGCTGTGCTAGCTTGTTGATCACAAGGTTGATCTGTTAATAACATAAATTTATCTGATAACTGCACAATCAACAGGTGCTCAGTAGAGTTCTCAAAATTACCTCACGAGTCTTTGTTTCAATCACCCAGGATATAACTGTGAAGTACAACATATAGCCCTGCTCAATGACTCTAAAGATTGCCAATCCCAGTTTGACCTCATACTCTTCTTCCACCATTTGAAGCTGGTACTGCAATGAGCTGAATCAATCTTGATCATGCAAGACCTTGTACAAAACTGAATTTTTTTTCAAAATGAAGACAATGACCAGTTTGTTTTCATGAGCAGATTTTTACTTATCTTTTTGTATTTGCTTCACACAATAAAAAGGATGTTTTGTGTTCAATAAAGTTGTTAGCAGGAGGGAAAAGATGTCAGAAAGGATCTAGTGATGTTTTTCATACCAATGATGCTTGAGTGATGTGTGACAACATGTTTTAAGCCCATTGGATCTATGACCATTATGTCTGGCTGCTTGATTATGCTACCCAACCACCTAATATATGTAACATAGGGTAGCTGTGGAAGTATGTACTTAAGTATGTATGTAAAATTATTGGTAAAAAAATGAATATTATATTTAAATATCTTTAAATTTTTTCCTACTTGTTCATGTAGTACCATAAGAACATATAAATGCATATACTTATTTAGGGAGGTAGTGATGTAATGGTCATTACTCACAGCTAATAGTGAGTAATCTCATAGTAGAAAAAGTACTATACTACTCTAAATAACTCGAGAAAGGTGGATTTGATTTTTCAAAAAGAAAAGGATTTCAAAAAGATGTCAAAAATGATTTTAAAAACATGAATGTGAAAAAACATGTCAAAAACAATGTCAGAAAATATGCCTTTGAAATTGATGTGAAATGTTTTGCATGATTAAAAAAGGATGTGCATGACTCAAAACAACCAAAAAAATAAGCAGCTAGTCAACTCCAAATCCACTTTTTAGGAACATGAAATTCTGACAAAACAACAGCAAAAAACATCTCCTCTGTTTTCGTATCCAAAAAATAATGGTACTCTATTGTTTTAGCGAATTATATTCTCCCCAGTTGTGACAAAATTTGGACTTGGGACATTCAGCAGACTCTCTCTTTTCCATAAAAGTATCTTGGATAGAAACTGAACTGAACTGAATACACGAGTTCGACATTGCCTTGAATGATATATCAATGACCTTTAGTATGGCCCTCACTTTTTACGGCACAATCAGGTTGTCTTGGTTGAACCTTTTTAGGAGTAGTAGTTGAACCTTTTTAGGAGTAGGTATTAGTACTACTTATTGCCCAACCCTTTTGAAGTTTTTAAAAGCGTTTCTATCCTGCGTGGCTGCTGTTGCGTAATGAGAGAGGACAAAAACATTTGCCGCGACCGATTCAGACTTTTGATATGGTAAGTAAGTAGCTTTGTTGTGTTTATGAGTACTTATCAAGAAACAATCGCGATTTTCAATGCAGAGCTGTTTGCTCTTTTTGCTAGGTAGTACTCTTGGTATGGTACCATATTGTAGTTGGTAGATTTTGATCATCCTACTTTTCTATTTATTGGAATTGGCCCCATGGTCGTGGGTTGTGGGTGGATCTGGGGGGTTTCACCACTTCATTCTAAGGCTGCTGCAGGCTGCTGACTCTAAAGAAACATGCTTGATAGTATTCGGTGCAAAAAAGCAATACCATATGTACTCAGACCTTCTTTAGAATTTAATGAGGTAAGAATTTCGATTTTGTCAGAGGAGATCCTCTGTGTCCTCTTCATCCCAGTTCCATCCTCCATCATATCATTTTTGTCTCATAATTTGTTAAGTCAAGTCAAACAATCTGATCTCCAACACACTCACATTAATCTAATATCAATTTACTTCGCAAAAAATCATTGTCATCTTAACATGCTTGTATTCGCCATTCTATGCGTTTTTCTAAACACAGTTCGACCAACTGTTGCTCAGTGGGGCGACTATGGGGGCAGCTGGGGCACGGGAGGTAGCTATGGTGACGGTAGCTATGGTGATTGGTCGTCATCCAATTCGTTCCCTTTTTGTGGGGCAACGATCTCCCAGACGGTCCAGCTGATGGCCGATCTCGTCTGCGACTGCTCAGCTGGGCCAGCTTTGGTGATCGAAGGCACCGGAAACGTTCTCGACTTGAATGGTCATTTCGTCTCATGCAGTGATGGCAGCTTGGGCCCCGATGATGTAGGCATTCGAGTTGAGGGAAAATCAAACTCGATTGTTGGCCCAGGAAACGGTGAGAAAACGTTTTTGTGGAGAGGTTTGTTCCCAATGTTCATCTGTATAACTCACAGTCATCGGTTCTATTAATTGTCTGCTGCAGTAACTGAAAGTTCTGTTGGTATCGAGCTTGATGGTGAGGGAGGACATACGATCTCGCGTGTTTCAGTTTATGACATTCGCAATCAAGGAATTCATGTCGTAAGCGATTCGAACACAATCGATGAAACCAGCATCGAGTTGGTTGAAAGTCGCGGGATAGAAATTAATAGTGACAGAAACACCGTGTCTAATAGTGTCATGTTCAATATCCGCCATAATTTTATTTACATGCTTGGTGGCTCGTTCAACATGGTCGAAAGAAATCATCTTGACTATACGGTGAGTTCATGCTTATTTAGATCCTCATGCACGACAAATTTAAAGATTCTGACTCATTTTTCGTTTGCTTAATTTCTAGGTTGGTGGCATTGGAATTCATGCATTGGGCACAATTGGTAATAGATTTCTGCACAATGTTCTTTCAAACACTCCTAAATTTAGTGGTACAGGAATGTATTTAGAGTAAGATTTTTGAAAAATTGTACGTTTTGTTTTGGATTTTATTCAATTTGTTTTGTTTCATTTTAATTCTTTGGTTCAAAGAAATGGAGAAGATCACGAAGTCCGCGGAAACGAGTTCTTTGGAATTGGCAATAACTCTGTCATTGACATCGATGCGAATAATGTGCACGTCATTGAAAACCATATCTACAATAATAATGGAAGGGGAATTATGACTCGAGGCGAATCGAATGTCATTGAGCGCAATGTCGTGACAGGTAATACAATGGTAGGCATCCAATGCGTTGGCTGTGATAAATGCAGTTTTAAGGGGAACATCGTCGACAACAATACAAGGGAAGGCTTTTATTTCCAAAGCAGTAATCACAATGTTCTGAGTGACAATATCGTTACAAACAATGGAGAAAATGGGATTTTTCTATCGGTGCATACTTCGAATGCAGTTCTAACTCGAAATACTTCTTGGGGGAATGCTAAAAAGGATTTGGATAACAACAGTAATAACCTTGTTTTTTCGGCTGACAACACGATGGAAAAAGTCGATCTCTAATTGATTCGGAGTGTGTTCGATTTTGTTGATGCTTTGATTGTGATCTGGTGAAAGATAATTCTTCATTCTATTTAGATTTGTTTGATACGAAGTAAATGAACTTCTTAGATAAAAATATTTTTTCGACTGAGTGCACTGGTGCTTATTCTTAAACTGTTGAGTACTTTTGATTTTGATGTAAAACAAAAAGCGAATTGAGTAATGAAGAGGTAGGGCCAGATAGAGTCAACATCCGGGTGTCTCAAACCTTTTAGCATCGAATTGTTATTTACGAAGGTCATGAATGAAAATACCATAATGTTATGCATCCACTTTTTGTTTTTTTGCATTGAAAAAATGGTCTCCCAAAAAGTTAGTTATAAAAGATAACTTATTTTTTGACTTTCAGTTAAAATGTTACATAATTAGAAGGTACAATAATGTTGCTAGCTGCTACAAAAAAGTGGAAAACTAGTATGTGGGTTTATCTGTGTCTTATTTTAAACATAAAGCATCATGGACAAATTCAACTGTATGAAAATATATGACACCTTTTTATAATCAATTATGCTGAAAAAAATGACTTGAAAAATGATTTAAAGTCAAAAGTACATGCTCTAGGTTTGCTGGTTATGTGTGCTCTTTATTTCAAAAAATAA
>JALLOT010002939.1:0-11959 GCA_036939595.1 Thalassiosira livingstoniorum | reverse complement strand
ACGAAATATAAATTAGGGTTAACTCGAATTTTTGAGAAAATTCCCAGGGTCCCTGCTTGAAGTTTTCATGATGATGTTGTATGTACGTACTTTATGCATGGTACCTATGGTAATCTTCCCTCATTCGTTTGCTTAAAATTATCACGTTAATTACGGTTAAGTGATCTACTATGTGTCTTGCAGATAAGTAAGTACGTAAGTAAGTACCCTATCTACTCGGTATTGTACCATGGTATTGTACTTAAATAGGTAAGTACATACAACCTACCTTAGGTACCACCTAAGTAAGTTAAAGTTTGCTAGGTAGCTTGAGACGAACATTTCGACATGGGCGGAGAAACGGAAGAAACCGAAGAGATCCCCACCATTGACGTGTCGGGAACGGCATTTCCCGCGGTTCGACGGGTTTCGAACGTTTTGAACGTTTCGAATCATGACTGTGGCGGCGATGACGGCAATGACGGCAATGACGGCAATGACGACAATGACGGCAATGACGGTAATCAAGGAAATGGCGGCAACGACAACAATGACAGCAATGACATCCTCCTCGCCAAAGGAAAATCCTACCTGTCCTATCTCTTCGTCGGCGTGTGCTCTTCCGTGTTGTACCTCCCGCCGGGATGTTCCAATGACGCCGTTTGGTTTCGTACCGAGACCGACCAACCCAACCATGCCAACCAGACTCATGCTGCACCCGTATTGACTGGATCGACTGGATGGACTCCGATGGCCCTCGAACTATGCTACCACAAACCCGCCCGAGCGGTGGATTTTCGATGGGCCACGAGGCATTTCATCCAAAAGAATTTGGAGGCGGAAGGAAAATTAAGAACCCACGCTACTCACAACACTCACAACAACAAGAACGAAACGAATGATGAGCATACGGAATGGAACAACTACGACAACTACGACATCACCCCGTGGACCAAATCCCAAATCCAAATATTCCTCTCGCTGTATCGCAATGTGGGATTCGGCGATCGATATTTATTGGAATTCGTTCCCGGGAGGGGCATTTCATTGTTTTGGAATGGGGAGTGGTTGGGCTCGTTTGGTGGAATCGATCGTGTTGAGCCTGTCGAACCTGCTAAGAGCGTGGAGGGTGTTGCCGGTATTGACGGCACGGAAGGTGGCAAGTTGGAAGAGCAACGAGAGCTGGCAAGGATCATCTACACCGTCTGGTTCGGGACCGCCGCCTTTTCGGAATCCATGAGGGACGAACTGCTCACTCCCATCCATCCGCCGGTGGAACTGCCTTCGCATTTGTTGAATTTGTTGCCTCCAACATCAAGCTCAAAATTAACTTCCGAGGAAAGTGGCCTCACCTCCACAACCACATCGGCAACTTCGACAACTGCAACTGCAACTGCACTATCATCCTCTACATCCACATCTTCGGGGGGATGGACGGAAGACGAAGGTAAATTATTTGAGTCCTTGGGAATTCTCCATCTTCTCGAGGGAGAGGAACACAACGATTCTAGCGATTCTAATGATTCTGACTCTGACACTTCTTCCATTGCTACCACTTCTATTTCTTCCACTTCGTCCACTTCTTCGGACTCCATCCCCTCTCATCCATCTCAATCTGGTATCCTCTCTCGTAGAATGAATGTAACACATTCCTCACATTCATCACATTCCTCACATTCCTCACTTGCAAGCATGGATCCCGCCGACTCTATTCCTATGGGAAACAAATTGTCAAAAGAAATTTCTACATCATCTACATCAGCTGAATCTAATACATCCCCATCCTTCTGGAACACTGTTCTGACTTGGTTCCGACCAACCAATGTCAACACTGACAACTCTGACAACTCACTCTCCAACGATTCCGAAACAAAGCACCCATCACAAACTGCACCAAATACACCAAATACATCAACTACACCAATAGCACCATCGGCAAGAACGGAGCACATGCCGGCACGTCACCCATCGTCAAAAAATTGGTCGCACCTTGCCTCATCGGACACGACTCAGACTACTCGAACTGGGGAATGCAAGGCCACCTTTTTGCTGCAGGACCCGGTTCCTGATCCTGCACTCAATCCCGACAATCATCGTATCGCCGAAAGTCCAAACAACAAAAATCTACACCATCCATCTTCTCCCAACCCTTCCAACCCTCCCAACCCTTCCTACTCTTCCAACCATCCCAACTCCTCCAACTCCATCCTATTAGGAATCGGAGGAACCCTCTTCCTCCTCCCCCATCTCGCCCTCCTCCTCAGCCTTCCCCCCGTGCTCCGACGCCGTGGGGCTCCGTACTTGCCCACGTTTTCCAACAAATTGGATGTCATGTTTGATTTGATTCGGGGTCATGTGGGGAGTGTGAATTGTGCGGGGCGTGTGGGGAGTGCGGGGCGTGCGGGGAGTGTGGGTAGTGGAGGGAGTGCGGGGCCCAAGCCGTGGAGGTTCGTGGATCTGGGATCGGGAGATGGCCGGGTGGTATTTCGAGCGGCNTTGCCCAACTACGAAGACTCCTCACCCCCAAATACTGGCACACCACCCGCTTCCACCTGCGCGACCTCTGGAACACGCCTTTGCACCAATACAACGTCGTGGCGGTGTACGGATTGGCGCCCATCATGGATCGATTGGGGAGGAAGTTGAGGGAGGAATTGAAGCCTGGGTCGATTGTGGTTTCGAATGTGTTTGAGATTCCGGGGTGGAGGAGTAGTACGAGTAGTACGGGTGGTGTGAGTAGTAGCGCAACGTCGAATGGGGGCTCGGAGACACCCGAGAGCAATGGGAGGAGGGGGGATTCTGTGGGCAAAGGCGTGTTTTTGTACAAAGTGCCGGAATGTTATGCTGGTTCAAAGAAGTAGCTGGACTCTATGTTCATTAAAAAATTAAAATGTACTAGAGTATCTCAAAGAAGATTGAAATTAACGGTTTCAAGAACCCTGCAACATATCCTAACCCTAACCCTAACTTTCCTCTAGAGGTAGCAAGCTGCTTTTCAATTAAAAAAATAATTTGCGAGGCAGTTTCCTCATGGGGGTTCCAATTGGCTCAGTAAACGTGTGCCACATGCAAAATTCTGCTCTTTGCATGTCCTATGTACTTAATGGCACAGAATTCCTTTTCCAAATGAGGCCCCGATTGGGATATATGCTTCTCTGTGTAAGTATGTCTCTTACGTACCCTGATATGGTTGAAGTATGATTTTCTGACACCCCTCGTGGTGTTAAGCATGAAAAGAGAGGGTAGATTCATTGACAAAACACAATCTACCACACCAATGCACAGCTCAAGAATTTCAAATATTTGAGGTTTCCCAACATGGAAGAAAAATCAAGAACATAGCCTTGAGGTAGTAATACTCAAAAGTATGGCACAAGAATGCAAAAATCCTGTGAGACAGTGCCACAAGATCATTTGAAAAAAAATATCACCCTTCTCTCTTAAAATTCAGAGTCATTAATGACAAACCACAAATCACAAACCCATAATGGCAGAAAAATGACAGACAAATGACAGACCCTCATACATTTTCTGTACATCCTACAGGATGAGAAACAAGGCAGTTATAAAATGGAGTATTCCTTTGTAGAAACTTCATACTGTCTCATGCAGGAAAAACTTAGAAAAAGGGAACGTAGAATGTCAGCATAATCTAGAAAAAGCATATGCCTTCATGACAGCATAATTTAGAAAATGTGACCAATTAAACCCTTACTATGATACGTGACCAATTAAACCATAATTGGGATATGAAGCAAATTAAACCCTAATAATGGTACATATGAAATTTTATTCTAATATTCTACACTGGTAATATAGAAAATGTTAAAATCAATACCAGATAGATAAGTAAGTAAGTAGAAAAAAATATCAGGTCTGTCATTTGTCTGTCATTAGCAGTTCTGTCATTAATGATTCTGTTAAAATCAAACTTGCAACTTATAAATTGTTAAATGTGAGGTTTTAGCTGCTGCTGTTAAACTAGCAAAAAAGAGGATCACAGTTGATGAGTCATGACCTGACTTGGTGTGTTGTGAGTATCTAGGTAGTGCTTGACTACTAAACCTACTGTTATGCAGGTCTGACCTGCACAGGTATTGTAAGCAGTAAGCCTACTAACCTACTAGGCCTCATCATCCCTAGATGTGAGCACATGGTCATATGGAAGTGCTATCTGCAATGTTACCCTATCAAAAAAATTGCCATTTGTGGAACTGGACCATTAAAAGGGTTGCATTAGGGTTACATATACTTAAAATGATGTTCTGTTTCATACTTTTGATTTACCAGGTATTTTGAAGCATATTTTGTTAAAAAATTCTCTTTTTATGTGATTTCAAAATTTACCCGCTAGTAAAAATGCTAACAAATTAAAAAATATTTTTTACCTCACATCCAATATTGATAATCAGCTCATTGAGAGGATCATAATGAGTATCTTCAACCATATACAATAGACAATATTTGCTTGATTCCACATTTGTGGATAGGGTGACATTGCAGATAGCCAAAGTGGCAAGCTACCTTTACATGCACGACAGGTGCTGGGGCTATGATTGACACACCCTTGCAGATCCCACGGAGATGGCGCCACTAGTGCCTTGTGAGAATACTCGTGTGAGCTATGCCTATGAACATAATATGGTTGGTCCTTGATATGCTGCTACAACAAAAAGTGTTTTGTATCATTTAATTTTTCTGATCCAGTTTCCCAAATTAGTCAGAAGATGTTGGGATCTACCTGATTTATGATTCAGAAGTATCTCATATTCATTTCACATGATTTGTTATGCTTGATAGCCCTGTTGGAGATACCTACCATTGTCACTTTGTCAACATAAAAACAGGTTGGTGATTGGAGTCGACCCTTCTCCATCAGTGACAACCTGAAGATCACAGCCATTTGGCTATTCTTGAAGAGGATTGCTAGCTCATCTTTATTGGCAAACACTGAAATGAGTTTAAGGAGGCTGTATTTGACACTGATGGCACCATTGAGCCAGAGCAGGTCATCTTGGGACTGATTTTCCCCATCAAGAAATATCCCACACAAGGGCTCATTGATTCTGTTGCATTTGCATATCCTGCATTGCTGTGGACCCACAGTTGTATATCACTTGCTCTGAAACTGATTACTACATTAGGATGGGTAGCACAGTAGTCCCTAATTATTTGCTCTTTTAGAGAGCGGTGCAAGGGAAGGGAATCATGTTGGGAAAGATGTGTTTTTGTACAATGTACCAGAATGGTTTGCTGGTGGAAAAAGTAGTTGAACTCAATTTTAATTAAAAAATAATGTAGTATTTCAAAGAAGTTCATCAATTGACAATGGAAGAAAGTTTCTGTTATTTGATTCATGGGTTTATGGGAGCCACCCCCTCCCTCCCTCCTCCTCCCCTTCCCTCTATTGTTTCTTCCTCCTGTATCCCCCCTTCCATCATACTAGGTTCTAACCAAGAAGTGATTGTTTTTTTTTCTGGAACAACTTAAGTTTGACCTTTAATTCTTATAATAATGTATAACATGCATTTACCTCCAATGAAGATAGAAGTGCATTAGTATAATTATTTAACTTCATTTGTACATTTTTTCTCACTTTACACCTTAGACCTTAGTGGCAAATGTTCTGGACATGTCCACGTATTTCAAGGACATGAGAAAATTTCCAAAATTTTTAGCTGGATGTGAAGACATTGAAAATTGTGTCCTTGTTTGTACTAAGAAGGACATGTGTTTCTCAAGCCCTCAACCAACTCTGTATCCTTGAATGTTTGGTACAGCAATTCTCACTTAATACTTGAAATGACAAAATATTAACAAATCCATCATCAATCAAAAATTTAACTTTGTTATGTCCATATTGTTGCATTATATTCAATCTCATCAACTAGCTGCAAAAAGGGCCAACATTGAGTCATTAAGAATATGAATTAAAGCATCACTTGTCATATTAAAAAATTTAGACAGGGTTTGGATTTGGATATGGACATTTGTCATTGTTCTTATTTGAAATCACTGCATTTGTCACCTTACACCAGTGGCATCTGATGATAATACAGTCTTCTGGTGCAGAGGTCGACTGGTTACAGTGTCAACTTGTGTTTTCATGCTTTGTCTGAGTTTTAGCTTTTCAAAAGAATGACAATAGGTCCTAAGTCAAACAAAGAAATGGAGTAAGAAAGATGTTTGAAAAATGATTGCATTAATTTAAGTAGTTAAGATTTTTGTGTTCAATAGTAGTTGGATGATAAAATATAATCCAAAAATTAAAAGACTTTCAATAAAAACAGAGTAAAAATATTGTTCAACAAAATAAAAAATTGTTCAATACAGAAAGAATATTGAATTTGAGAAAAGATAATTTCAAACAGAAAAAGTATCAAAGGTTAAACAAAAAACATATGTTTTACCAACTAGTTTTTCTGTGCAATCATAACATACAATATTTGAATCACACACCTATTTTTCTTTTTTAGAACAAAGTACTTTTTTACAGATCAAACTTGTATTTTTATTCAATTCGTATTCTTTTCAACAGGGCATTTTTATTTGTAGAAAAACATTGATTGTATTATGTATTATGATGCAGAAATTTTTAGTAGTTTACAACAATTTCAAAAAATGTTGGAGGTTGATGTTATTTGTTTTCATTTACAAAATATATGTGTTAGTAAGGAAATAAATGATAATTGTGTAGATAGTACTTTTTGGATAACATCAGGTCTTAGGTTTTCAAACTGTATGAACCAATTTATTGACAAAAATCTTAACAAAATTCTGATTGGTTATGTTTTTGTTTTTTGATGAACCTTTTATGAAAATGAGAATGAATTATGTGTTTCCAAATATATGTAACTGAAATGAAGTTATGCTGACATTGATAATTAAAGATCATATTATTTTTGAGGTCTTGTTTTCATCAATTTGGGTTATCATTTCTTTGAGTAACTGTAAAAACAAATAGATCCATGAATGACAATATACTACATAGCTTAATGCAGTTCTACATGAAGATTCTTTTGCAAAGACAAATTATTTTTTTCATTATTTCAGATTCATGAAGTGATATTTTCATTATTTATTGCCATATTTATTATGTTATGTCTTGGTGTTAACCAATTTGATCATTGCTTTACTGGTGAATCATCAAAACATTAGGTCCAAGACTAACAAAATAGGTTTGTATTACAGTACAATTTTCATGCAGATAGATTGTTATGAAAATGGTGATGGTCTCTATGTTTACCAATATGTCATTGGAATGAAATAATGTTATAGTTGATGATTATTTCATTGGATAACTGTAAAAACACACAGGTGACTCAATGATAATTTAGTACTATGATTTAAAGAAATTTTTTCTATAAAGATCCTTGTGCAAAGATAGATGAATTCAATCTTTTCATTCTTTAAAGGCATGAAATGATGTTATATAGATAGCATATACTTGGTGTTATAAGTCTTGGTTTTATTTGATTTGATAATCACTTTGTTTAGAAATTATCAAAATACTGAGGCTCACAACTAAAACATATGTCTATATTTCAGTACATTTTTGACACAAAGATTATTTTTCTCTTGTTGATCCAGTACCAGAGCTTGAACTTCCTTGGTAAGTTTTTTTCAAGAGTATCATAGCTTTAAAAATCAAAGTTCTACATTCCATCTCAAATAAAATTAAAATTGATTCCAAGAACAAAAAAACACAAGCTCTAGTATCTTACAATACTATTCAGTATTGCAATCATGTTCTAGTAAGTTTTGTCAACAAGGCACTTTGTATTTGATAAGTATCATTTTTACTTTTTTGGTTTATGTCAGGGAGGTCAGAGCTGTCAAAGCTGGAAATAAGGCCTAAGACACAAAGTCTTGTGGAGCTGAGATAATGAGATGGTTCTGTGGTACTTTGATCTGCAAGGGTGGATATGTGTAACAATTTTGTGTGGTATAAGATCAACACTGATGAGGATGAGTTGTTTGAATCAAAGATCCATTTTTTATGCTGTTAAAACCAGTTATATTGCAATATAATTAGAATGCTTCTTGATTATTATTACTCAACTTCATGATTGTATCCTACTCACATGTAATTTCTTCTTTTTTAGTAGCAACTATCCCCCAAATTTTCAACACCTCCCCTGAGCACCTACCAATTGGATTGACTACAGATTTTAACCACACCAATAATGGCCCACTTCCATCTTCCATCTTCCATTTGCTACCTACATAATTTATGAAGACTATCAGCTATGGACTAGTATCTGGCATGGTTCATTTGGCCAAAAGCTGCCAGTGAATTCACAGCTTGGTTCCATTATTGTTTTGAATGTTTAGGGGAAAGGTTAGTAATGCTATTTTAATAATGAGTTCTATGGGTGTTGGTAAGGTGTGGAATACTGTTTGATAAAATGTCTTGTTTGATGTACTGGAATGTTTTACTAGCACAAAAATAAGTTTTGTTCCATTTTTAAAAACCAATACCAAAAAGACTACAGTGAAATTATTTTTCTTCTTCAAACAAGTGGGAAATATCATATTTAGTTGTATGAAGTGGGTTGATATCATAATTTTCCATTGTTTTTTTAAATACAGTTGAGATGATTTAAAGAAATTTTGCAATATTTTGGTCTCCCTGTTTGACCTTCAAGAAATTCTATTACATGAAACTGGATTCTGGGCTCTGCTAAGGTAATGAAACATCATATGAAATGACCACAATAAAACATGATACATCTTTAGATGTGTGAAACAATTTATGTGTCAGAATGCATCATATTTTTTACTAACTTTTCTTGTAATTGTAAACTTTCTAATCTCTTTCAAACATGTGCATGAATAGAACACTGAATAATCCCCTGATACTCAATTTTATTAGAAAGATGACTGTGAGTCCATTTTGTACCCCATCCAGATTTTCTACTACATCTTGAGTTTCCAACTTTCCTTTTTGATTATGTCTCTTGTTTTGTGCTTGAAAAGTAATTAGTCAGTTTTTTATTTTATTGAGCATGTTCTCAGTTCTCAGTCACGTTAGATTATTTTAGATTTGTATTACTTCATTACAAGATTTATTCCTCTCCATATCCTTCCATTTCATTTCAGATGTGCTTCAAGTGTTGTCTCATTCTTTATATCTGTGGCTGTCCCCATTCAGATACACCATTTTGTAACTGTGTGTTTTTTTTATCTTGACACATTTATACATTTTTACTGACATTTAGATAGTAATAGCCATTATTGTACAACAAATAGCATTGTCACTTTTGCAGGTGATTCCATCATTTTTATGTAACTGGCAAGTTCATTGATAATTTTTGATGCATCCTTCAACAGCCATCAAAAACTTTTTCATTATCATTCTACATGCATGTTGCATCTTGTTTTTGTTGTACCAACATTGCTTTTGTTAGTGATTTGGAGTATGAACAGGGCTGGCACTGCTGAATATGTAATTGTGGTATTGCCATGAGCTGATGGCCACAATATTGCAGTCCCTACAACTCAACTAAATTAAAACATTCAACATATTGAAAGCATAATTTAACAAAAAATAGTGATTTTTACAATCTACTTAGTTTTCAAAATAATAATGGTAGTCTTTTTATTAGCAATCTGTCGATTTAGGATCTCAAAGAATAGTCCATTGTATTTGTAGTGTCAAATCAAATAGGTGGTGGAGATAATAGGTTGAATGGGATATTTTATTGGATGGTATTACTTTTTTGTTGATTGAATTTCAGATTGCAGATGGTGGCGTAAGTGGTGACGGGCAGGGGAAATTTGTTTTTTACCGATATTGGCTAAATAGGATGATTGTGTTGCATTGATGATAGTGATCAATTTTCGATGAGTGGATGCATACATGTTGAATAATTTTGAAAAATGACTATGTTTTTTTGTTTTCAATCTTGCAAATTTCAATAATAAAAAATGCAAAATTGACTGGCTAAAATGAGTAAAGGAGGAACCGTGAAACTTGTCAATATTACTCTATTGAATAAATACCAGGGATTGTGCTGCTTATCCTTCCCTCTTCCCTCCCCTAATGCACATGCGTTAAATCCACAAACCATTGTACCCATTCAACTTACAATACTATTTCAAAACAAATTATAACTGGGGTTCCATCCAAGTACATCTCTGATCCCACCTATTCAAAGCCACAAGTTAAGACTTCATACTTTACATACATGCCCCTCTTGGCATAATCAAATAGTTGCTCAGAATATAACCTGAAGCAGATAGATCAAGAGACCAGTCTGGCTGTACTAGACTGCTCTGTCTCATTTGTGATTTTGGCAGGTTGTTGCAAGATGCCATCAAGCTCCTTGTCAGAACTAACAACCCTCTACACTTGTTATTGAATTTGAATCCGTTGCATGTCTACCACTTTTCATTGAATGATGTAACAAAGAAATCAGCTTTTAGGTTCTTGCGGCATTCTCATTGGAGCAAATCCAGAGAGTGTGTTTTGGAATTATTCAACTGAGAAGACCCCTTTTTATTGCACCAAGAAATGGGGTATTAGATCAAAATGCAGGAAAGCATTGAAGATTACAAAGGCAAGAGGCAACCAGGGCTGGGAAGAATTGCCAGAAAAGAGGATGAGATTTGGGGCTCTCAAAAAGCTGAACCAGAATAATGCATAAAGGCACCCATGAGACAAGCAGAACTTATTTCTATTTTTGAAAAATTAATGCAGAATAAGATGATATTTCAAAGGGGATGAGTTTACATTATACTATTCCTAAGACTTGGGCAGTGGCTTTGTCTCAAAAATGCAGATTTCAACAAATAAAGTATTGTTCTATGTACAAACTCAGCAAAAGAATTTGAAAAATAGGAGTGTAGCTCTCGTTATTCCAAAAGCCTGGGTCCATTTCCTTTTCTCATAAAAAATTTAAGGCAATTTATTTATGTGAGAAGTTGTAATTTTAAGTGCGTGACTGTAACATAATAGGGTTAGTTCAGTTGTTTGAAGAACAAAATTTCACGTCTATTCCGCATCTATGATAGGGTGGATAAGCAGTTCCTTTTATAGAACGGATCCTTCTCAGCCGATGACAACAAAAATTGATGATCTATTTCTTTGAAAATTTGAGTGGATAGCCTCGACATTCTGAGTCCTTCCGAACACTGGCTGTGTCGAGGTTTTCATCGCCACTAGTTGCGTCTTCCCTAGCATCAGCTATAATGAAAGTTGGTGTGTCATTGTGTCAATATCAAATTGAATTGGAATCATTTTTTATTCGAGTCGGCTGTAGACACATCAGATGAAATAAAGTTGGTTTCACTCGAATGTGCTGGATTTTGTGGCGTCAGCCCCCATTCTGCTGTGTTACCTTTGTGACTATTTTTGTGCCCCGCATTCGTCTCTTCTACAATTGCACGCTCTGCTTCAGCTGACAAAGATTGAGATTCTGTAGTACTTCCTCTTGCATCAGTTGTTGATCCTTCGCGTGTATTTGATGTACAATCATTCGTGTCTTCATTTTGATTTGGTATTGGTAGCTGCATAGATTCCTGCAACAACTGCTGAGCTCGGTTACGAACAGGCCCCTGAAACGCACGACTGGCGCGAGCCCTCTCACAAACCGTAGGGCGAGGGTCGGCCGATGCCGCCGTTTCTCCTGATTGTGCGGATGTTGCAGTGGATGTTGCAGTGCGCGGCAAAGGACGAGGTCGGGTGTATCGATTGAAAGGCAAGTTGCTCGCACGGGGTGCACGTCGTTGGGGTGTGCTTCCTGGGCGGGGACGAGTGCGCTGGTTGAGAACCATGTTCGTGCTTTGTTTTCGGCGGTTTGATTTCGATCTTTTGGTTGTGGCTGCGGTGACTGCGACGTTTGAACGTGACAAAATTGCCAAGTAGCAAATGAAAACAGAGATCTGCATGGATGGTAAATTTCAATGGCCCAAAGTCCAATTGGCAGTAATCGTGGAGTGCTCGGGCGATCAGGCAGCGGATCGTTAAGTTGATGCT
>JALLOT010002938.1:0-11957 GCA_036939595.1 Thalassiosira livingstoniorum | reverse complement strand
GGCTCTTATGGAGCTTGGCTATGCTAACTGGGACTGGTCCCAACTGGGATCTACATATGCTGTTATTTTTATTTTGCATTTAGGATGCTTACAAGTGTTCAGCTATTTTGCTGCCACAGAATTCGTAAAAAAATTATTGCAAAATTCAATGCTTTGATATTGAAAAATGTTGGCAATAAAGAAGCTCAACAACCGCCAAAAAAAACTCCTAATTCAAAAAAGTACCCTAATTATTGGTGAAAAGGATGGAGCCCACTTCTTTTCAACTTTAAGTGTACTTACTTAGGCTCTATCTCAAATCTTCAATGTAGTCTATCTTTTTTGGCAAAAAAGCTCATAAAAGCAGATAAAAGGCTCATTTTCAGGTTTGCAAGAAACAGATCACTGGCTTAATGTTCAAGTCTTTCCATGATGACATTTTTGGTAGAAAAAACAAAAAAACAGCCTTTTAATTGTGGCTTGTTTTTCAAAAGATAGTAAGACTCCTTTTATCAACAAGCTTTCCAATTATAGGCTCCTTTTTGAAGTGTAAGCTCCTATTCACCAGTAATTGGGGTACTGTACCAATATTTCACTAACAAAAAAATCACTATATTGAAGGCATGATAAAAACTTAATAATTCTATACCATACCAGAGGAAAATTATTGTCAGCAGTCAAACATTTTTGGGATACAAGGACCTAATTTGGTTTCTGAGGAGATAAAAATATATTACATTGTACCCTCACAAAAATGAAATTTGCCTTTAACTTGATATTTTTGAGCTGAATCTAGTCCTATATTTTCTGTTGTGAGCTGTAATAAATTGCAAGAATGATTTGTTCATTCTTCACTTGTTTCAATTCTTATTCAAGGCCCTGTGTAATCAGGAATAAGAGGGTTAGGGTTAGGGTTAGGGTTAGGGTTAGGGTATGGTATCTGCTGGAATTGAAATAATAATTGGATTCTGAAATTCATTTTTTTGTGTTTCAATGTTCTTATAATAATTTCAATCGGATGACATTTTAATCACAAAACTATTTTGACTTCAATAAAGAAGTGTGAAAAACTTGGTACAGTTTTTGTGCTGACCCAAATCTTTGGATTAATAACAAAAACCAGCATTTGTTTCACCACCTTCTTAGTTTTACATGAAATTTCAAATTGGAATAGGTACAGAGTTCTAAAATAGCTGTGATTCAATTCCTTCTGTATAATTCAGTGACTTAAAGCTTTTACCTACTTTGAAGCATTAACTCACTATTGATTCCTATGCAGAAACAGTTTCAGGACAGGAAATACTTC
This sequence comes from Thalassiosira livingstoniorum, assembly GCA_036939595.1. NCBI lineage: Eukaryota > Bacillariophyta > Thalassiosirophyceae > Thalassiosirales > Thalassiosiraceae > Thalassiosira > Thalassiosira livingstoniorum. Next base: position 10,672 of record JALLOT010002938.1, on the reverse strand, counting down.
AATTTAAAAGTGCAACAAGCATTATTTGAGTGCCAAATAATCATTTTTTTAACATATTTTGCAGGACAAGATAATCGTGTTTGTGCAAAAAAGTGGGTAAAATACACTGTCAGTTCAGTTATGGGGTCAGAATAAGTACACTCAAACTGCCTCTGGTGATATTGGAGTACTAAGCTGCATGGTATGATCTTGACATCTGACCATCTGATCACAAGTCATGTCCCACATGTCCCTTTGTGTGGGACAATGCCTATGTTTTTTGTGGGTCAGAAAACACTTTGTCCTATTCATGTGAGGGACATGTCCAGGACACGTTTTTTATCCAATGACATGTCCCTTTACCCACCCCTGGGGGTAAATACACAATAGGGACAAACAAAGCATAACTAAAACTTCTTCCTATTAAAGACAAGATTTGTGGAGTGAAATTTTGAATTTAAAATAATCACCAACAACAAAAATCTTTCTTATATTTGATCATTTTGCATGAAACAAATGAATTACTTTTTTACATGAAAAATTGGCTTACAATAATATTATGAGGTAATATGGAGTAGAAGCAGCACTTGAAGTATTTGAAGCAAGAAGGAAAAAGGAGTAGTAAGATTATAAGAGATCTTGATGCCAAGGTAAAAGACAAAAATCATATTTGAAATTAAAAAAACATTCACTCATCGAAATACTGATGAAAAAATTATTTAGGTTGATATTTTCTCCCTTGTCAGGGCATTCACATATTGTGACTTCTTGAGCAAATTAAAAAAAAACAATGTGACATTTGCATAATGTTTTGGTATCTTTTAATTTTGTCCAGTGCAAACAAGTCTGGGAAGTAAGTTTGTTTTTGAAACATTACATTCATTTCATGAAAAAAAATAAAATTACTCTAATGCCAACAGGTTACTAGATCTGAATGTCTTTGCCATATAATGAAATGGACATTTTAGTAAGTACTCCAATTCATTAAAAGTAAAGTTATTTTTAACATTATGGTTGAACTCTACTAATCCTAGTCTTGTTGTGTTATTTCATGATTTTATCATATTTTCTCTTAGTTACAGTGAAAAGAAAATACAAGGCCAGGCATATAGAAGGTTATTATCCCCATTTCATATTTATGGATGTTTCAACAGTGATGGGAGGAAAATGGGGATGCATGTCATCTGATAGTTTGGGGTATTTGTTTGAAAATGCCTTTCATTTTTATGCTCAGTTATGCCAGTAGTGGATTTTATAGAGCTTTTATTCTGAATGAATCACATAACAAACTTAAGCTTCAATGAGTTCCATTTCGATGCAAGTAAGGAATGATATCAATCCCAAATGTTAAACTTATGCACCAATTAGAACAAAGTAAATGATGTGTTTTGTCAATTCACATTTTTCATATGCAATTGAATTTAAATTTAAGTGAGTACTTAGGCCTTTTCAAACAATGAAGTCACAAATAAAAAATTAAGACAATATTTCTAACATGTTGAAAGGTTTGTTGTTTACAATACCTGGTCCTTTGAATTTTGTGCAAATCAATGTCAGTAGGCCAATCTATGATATGAACTAAAATGAAGGCTACTTTAGTCTTGATGTAAAAGTATACAAATAATGCTCTTTTCCTCGAATTTAAATTGATAAGCTAGTATATAATGTTTTTTAATATTTTCTCCCTTCTAATTCTTTGTTTTTTACTTTGTATCCTGAATCATATCTTTATCTAGAATAACTTTTAGCTCAAACAATCTCATACCTTATAACCCAAGTATTTATAAAAAATTCTGGTGTTGCATTTGGCTGAGAACACTTCAGCATTGGTATAAGGAAAATATTGGTAAACACATCTACTGATGATATCAGAAAATTGTCTGATCATGTTAATAGCAAATAACAATACCTTAATTTTTTCTCATTTTCATGAAATAGATAATATGAACAAGAAAGACTAACAATATTCATAACATATATTATATAATTATCAAGTTCGGATGGCTGTGAGTACACATCTAATACACCAATAAATTATCATGACACATGGTACCAAAAATGAAAATCATTGTTTTTGAAATTGACTGCTTCAAATATCACAGTGGAATATATCTATTCACGTGCATTCCATCCATTGTTTTAAGTTCATATTCTTGTATTTGTGGTCCTATCCCTTTTATGCCAAATACAGAGTATTTTGAAGTAAACACATGTCCTTATAGATATACAATATACAAATCTTGTTATACATTTTACATTTTTATTTTGAATTACAGATACCATATCTGTTATAACTGCTTGATGCTAATGATCTTAAGATAAATAATGCAATGTGTATCATGATTAATTTTCAATTGGATAAAAATAGCTTCTAGAACAAGTCATTTTTTTTAGTTCGCATGGTTTCATTATTCGCATTTCCCTCTAAAGCAAAGAACCTGACACTGACAAAAATCAGAGCATTGACAGACCAATGATGTAAAAAATGGAACAGAAGTGGTACTTTTTGTCCTATCCTTACAACAATTTCCCTTGACCCATAAGGACAAGATGATGATAAGCATTAATTTTGAAACTGAATGTTGTTACAGAAAACAAACATTTGAGCATAATGAGAAAGAACTAATTTACCATCCTATACCTTTATTGAATTCTAGTTTTAGTTCAAAATAAACCCATATACAGTGACATGTCCCCAAAGAGAGGAAATTTCCAGGTTTGAAATGAATTCAAATTGGTAAGGAAAGATCTAGCTTATCATATGCTGTTGAATTTACTGATAAAATTGGTTTCAAAATATGAAAATTACCCCACAAACATAACTTTCCTTTTACTGCATTCAGATCTAGATCTATGGTGTAAGTAAAATCAAGAAAAATATTGCTATTGAATATTCTTCAAAAAAAAGTGTATCGATTTCAGAGACATATTTGAGATCAATACCAGCCAATATTTGGCCCCCATAGAAAATACAACATTCTAATTTTGGAAAAGGATCATCTTTGGTATACATGTGCATTAAATTCCAGATTATATTCATGCAGTATGTTTGATGGCAAAAATATATTTGTTGTCACATTTTTCAACTCAGCAACATTACATTGAAAATGTATTTCAAATATGCATCATTTGAATCGAAACATAATGCATCTCAAATACCTTTCTGTCAAGTTACAAAGTTTGCACATGGCAAAACACTAGTAATAAATGATTTCACTAGTGACTTAGCTAATTGCTAGTAAATATTCAAACCCCTTCCAGCTTACCCGGACTATCATATCATTTACCTTGTCTTTGGTATCTATGATCCTTCTTTTCCACCAACATGACACCCTTGGATCATGAAATATGGTCATTTTCTTAGTATTCCATTAATTTAAGGTAGTGCAGAAACCAAAATTTGGTACAGACAACTCAAAAGGGCAACAGATCAATATCTAGGACTATTAGTTTGAAAGAAAGAGTGAATTCCATACCCCAAAGACAAGGGACATAAAGTTCTAATGAGTTTTTCAAACTGGAAGGTTTTTTAATTTTTGCTGGTATTTACCTAGGTAGAGCTCATTTTACTAGAAAAATCACTGATTAATAGGATTTTGACACATGCAAAAATTGTCATTATCATTAGTTGACTTCTCATGCATACATCTGATTCAAAATAAGATATCTTCCATGCATATGTGCCATGTATATTTGAGTGATTATGATATCCTAGAAATAGTTGCACATTCAAATATTTATTGAACTTTGAAATAGTCTTTTCAAATCATAATATACTGCAGTTGAAATATATGATATGCACAGTAAAAATATTGGTACTGCAAATTTGAACTGAAATATGCATCTCAACTTATCAAAATCAACTTGTCAGGTGTGCAATTGAATTGAGTTGACATTGATCCAAATAAAACTCATTTTTCAGATGAAAATGCTGATTTTCATGCATTGAAAAATACTCAGCAGATATGCACAATTGTTGAAATTCCAATGCAGCTTGTTCAAGCCTTACACATGGTGCACATACTCAAATTCAAAAGTACGTTTTCTTTCAGAACAGTAAACAAGTCATTTTTTTAATTGGGACATTTTACTCCAGATACAAGTGGGTGCTGTCACTTAGCAATATATTACTACTGGATCTTTTGCAATAAGTTGTATGAGACTCAAACTAAATCTCGAGCCCCCAATCAGTTTTGGTTTTGTGGTTTGTAGTTCATTTTACTTTCAAAAGTAGTGAACAATGGGTGGATTACATGATGAAGACAAAAATTCTTAGTGTAAATGACATACTGCTGGGAAAATTCTAATATTTGAATGCTCTATGGTATTCTACATTTTTACATATTTTTTTGAACCATGTCTCTCTCTGTAATACATAGTTTTCCTACAATCATTGTGTCTCTTTTGTTGTGTCCAGTGTGACAAATACCAGACATGGTCTATGCACACACAAATACTTCCTAGGGCTTACTTGCTTTGAAGAAGTCATTACTTCCCTTTTTGGTTGCAGGCAAAACAGAGTTTTTTTTAACAGGCTAGGATTCCCTTTTGGTTGGTGTTCTCTTTTTTTCTATTTTCGATGGAATATGTCAACCATCAGAATACAACACTCTACGAATCATTATTGCCTTGGACCTGATCACATGTCTCTGCACACATAGAGAGCCATGCTGTCTACTTGATAGGATATCGCTGTCCCTTGTCTTGTCTTGCTCTTACATTTTTGAGAAGGGGAATGACACAGAATAATTACTTCATTGTTGGTTTGCATTTTGGTCTTGCTCCTGTGGTATGTTTTCCAGCATTATTGTTCAGCTCCGTTCAACATATACAGCACACTCATAAAAAGAAAAAATATCAAGAATCAGAAAAATAGATTCGTGTTCAACAGAGATGAAATTAGCTTACATTCTTATACTTCTATTGGCGGCACTGATGCTCGGTAAGAGATAATTTACTGCAGAATTTGCTTTTCTCTTGGTATCCTTTTCTTTGATCATCCTTAAAAATTCTGTTGCGACTTTGTATCATATTGAAATATAGCCTCTGCAAGTCACAACGGTGGGGCCCCAATTGAAGACGCTGAATTGCGGGTACTCAAAATGAATAGAAAGAGAAAAAAGAAAAATCAGAGAAAAAGCAACAAGGAATGGCGAGCTATAGCAGGCGTGTCCTGTGATGGAAAATGCTTTTATAAGAAGTGCTTCCACCACGAATGCCAATTGAACAGCTCTGGCATATACTGCAAAGATGGCAAAATCCCAAAAAGCTGCTACGACGAGTGTTGCACTGGGATACCATCGACAAACTCAGGCAATGTTGCATCTGAAGAACTCGAAGAAGTATTCGGTGTGTCGTGCAGCGAAGATTGCTTTCATTTTGAACCGAAATGCTACGACAGATGTGAAATGGACTTCCCAAGTATCATCTATTGTCCGGAAGGAAAGCTCCCAAGAGCATGTTTCAAGGCATGCTGTAGTGACATGGCTACAACCGCTGAACCAATTGGAGATTGGGAGTTTGTGCCTGGCGTGTCGTGCAGTGAGGATTGCTTTTACGACGTCAATAAATGTAGAAAGAATTGTGATTTGGACGGTTCAGATATCTACTGCGAAAATGGCGAGGTACCAACTAAGTGCTTCAAGGTAATTTTAGTACTCGTATTGGTTGCAATGTCGTCTATACTGTCTTTGAGTAAACTCAGTTGCTTCTTTCAATTCAACACTTTCATAGGAATGCTGCTGGAACTCTGGAGCCAACGAAGGGGGCAGCACACCACCTCCAAATGGAATGAGTTTGGTAGATGCTTCAGAATGCAGTATATCGTGCATCGATGAACAGAGCAGCAGCAGTGACTTCTTAAACGGGAACAAATGCAAGAAATGCTGGGTTGATAACGAGGATTGGCTAGTCTACTGCAAAGGAGAAACGATACCAAACAAATGCTTCAAGGAGTGTTGTGTTCTTCCTTGGTAATACGACATCCAAAAGGCGTGGGTATTTTCGAAAAGAAGATGACTCAAACCAGCAAATTCAAATCAGCAACCATATCGCCTATTCATAAGCAGCGACTAAGAATGTCCATTTTTCACATTCGAATTTTCAATGCATAGCCGGCCCTGTGTAGTTTGTAAATTTAGCTCGAGTCAATTTACTAAATGTTTCATCTGACGCAGTAGTCGACTCATTTGCTATTTTAAGCCTGCGCCGTCTAAGCTCGTCTAGAGTCAGTAACAGCTAAGTCAGCTCAAAGATGATCGTCTCAAGGACACTCCTGCAAGAATAAGCACATGCAAATGAAGGTTCTTCCGTTGCCACGTTTGTGGGCGCCAAGTCATCTCGGACATATCAGGGCTAGGTCCCATTGTCGGCTCAAATGTGGTCTATAGTGATGTCGGTTAGGGTTAGGGCGGCATTGTGGGCTCCATTGTAGGTTTCTGGGTTAATGCTTTGCATCTGTAGGTTTGCTTGTAGGCTTTGTTGTCAGTTCGGACGACGGTGTCTTCGCAGTGGGTCCTATCATCGGCTTGGTTCTGCAGATGGCGAAGGTACACCCGTCGGCAGTAATTAGCGCGTAGCTTGGTGTGCTGGTGGGTGCTGCCGTTGTAGTGGCGGATCACTGACAAAGCCATGATTGGTAATGAAGCAGAGGTCGAATAGCTTCGGCTGCAGCCTTGAACTCTGAGGTTGTTGTTGCTGATGCACTCTTGATAGCTTTGACAGTTTTGACAAATTTGATGGTGATGCCGCCGAATCATAATTTGGCGGTAATGGCGCAAGTCCTCAATTGAGCTCCGTCATTCGCCAGAATAGCCGACATATCCGTTGCCACCACGGCCACAATGGCAGAGGGGTAGCAAGCCCACACTAATTGCCATTCATTGTAAGTGATGAATAGTAAATGAACCGCTTGAGAAATAGGTATATGTGGTCGACTTCATGATCCTTGTCCTTTTCGGTCTGTTGTGGCGAGGATGGCGAAGACAACGGCTATGTTAAAGGAGAGTGAGTCCCACGAACCTCTACGTTTGATGGATTAATGTGTCACCTGCGTCATTGACGACCATTGCTGAATTTGATGGAGCCGTCGCCCTTTTCTGTCTTTACTAGCGAGGTCGACGAAAACAACGACGATGACGACAACACGGTAGCAGCGGTAGTAGCATTAGTAGCAGTAGTAGCAGCGGAGGACGGTGCCGATGAAGTTGAAATCGATATTGGCACACTCGCCGCACGATAATTTGCCCCACCATTACTTCCAGCACGAGCATCACTGGCACTTTGAAATTTATCCGCCAATTGGTTCAAACTGTCTTCGATGCTCATTCCCAACTCGGATGGACCGAGGAACCACAGTGGCGCTAGAGTAGAAGAGGCACGTTGACTTGGTGGGTGTTTGAGATAAGTTAGGTGAGTGAGTCACAGGGATTCCGATGTGAGTCCCATGGATCTTGTGGTTCCTGATGAGTTGACTGTGCTGTTAGGTTTGGAAGAGCAATTGGCATTGGTAATCCACTGGTTTTGGACGCCGTTGAGTAAGAATAACAATGAAGGTTGGGTTGCAGTTCTGACTTTCGTCGTTTGTTCGAGTCTACTGTGCGATTTCCAATGTCTAAACCGGCGCATAACGTCAAGCTTCTGCTGATTGTCAAAATCGAAAGTTTCTCATTTTAAACTGCCACCACGGTTTGATGGGGTCGAAGCTGGTCGAAGTGACATTTTGAATGCTGAAGTCGATTCACCTCTACCCTATCTTAGTACACTTCAGACGAACGTTGCTGGAGAAACAGATGCAATCATTATGACGGACCAATGACACTGTTGAATACAATGCATTAGGTGTGATCTATTCGTCTCCTTGATATCAATTTCCAACAATCTCTCCAAGATTGTCTCGGTATTGACCCTCCCCTCTTCACTTGCACATTTGGCCCATCCCAAGAGAGGGCAGTGGGTCTGTTATTATTGACTGCCCCATTGTATTTTGATACTGATGGAGGTAAGATAAATCGACCTAACACGGCTGACGCTTGAAAGGTGGGTCAAGGCATGTCAATACTGGCGTAGGCTCGCATGGTTCCATTGATGCACCGACTTTTCAAGCCTCTCCTCTATCTACAACAAAACGGTCCAGAATCCGTCCTGTCGCCAATGCCCAATCCTCTCTTTCCCTGCTGACGCATGCTCCATCGGCCCCGGTACATAATACTCGTCATTTTGTGATACAGCTATTTGTTGGAATATGGCAATCATTTCTTCTGCCTGGTTCGGAACTCGTCTGAGGAAAGCAGGATCATTAAATTCGATCTTCCAGAGTTGTTGAGTTGTTCTACTTACTGCTGAGTTTCTTGTTGAAGTTTTATTTTTGACTGTGCCAATGTTACGCACCAAAATGTCGGGGAGTGAAGTATTTTGATAAGTACAACATCTCATCTTGGCCATTTCCTGCATATTAGTGTCCATGTGATCGACATTGCGTAGAAAATCAGAATTCATGAAGTCGTCATCAGCGAATAACAAAAATAGTTCAGGATCGCCACTGAAAGAATCTGCCTTTGGAACTCCCCCCCCCCCACACCAATTGTTTATCCCCTCCCCCCGATTTCCATTTGCCTTTTCCCAAAGCAAGCAATTTCTATTTTGTTTTCCATATGAGTCCTGTTTGGAATTTCCTCATCTGCTTCATTTTTTGCATTTTCTGAACTGTCTTTTGGTCCCTGAATCAACTCCAATTTTCCTCCGCACACAGCAAGACCCCTAAAAGCCCTCTTTTTGTACATCTGGCAGCAGAATTTAAATTATCAGCTTACAAGGGCCAGAAATATACCCTCCGCCGAAGGAAGGGAAGTCAAATCACGATTGAAGATATCTATTCAATGAAGAGTGGAGACGGAGAATTTACCTGGAAGGAGGTTCGAAAAGGTTCGAAATTACAACGAAGCCTCGACATCCACTGTCGCGCCCTAATTTTGACGCAGTAATGGCACCATTGGATTGATCCCTTTTCTCTCTTACTCTGGGTTTGTGCTAACGAAACCGCATGGTGGCGCTTGGAGGAGCAGCGGAGCATCTCAACTCCATGTTGCATCAGGACCCGCCATCCGCTACCGACCATCCTCCGCCGTCTCCTGGGCCCGGCCGCCCCCATCATGCTTACACCATAGCAATAATACTCCTATTAAAATAAGTCCTGCTACGAAACCAAAACCGCCTTGGTGACGAGGACAACCTCAGTGACGAGGACAAGAAGTAGTCGATCAATTGTTGCCATTGCTCTGGACGACGATGTGCTCGTGGATGAGGCGTGAACGTGGGAATGGGACATGGGTGTGGGCAAGGTTTTCTATTAGGTGTGGTGAGAAGAATAACCATTCTTTGGCGATTGGCGATGGTGATTATTAGAAAAATATTATTTAGTACTAGCGACTACATGGAAAATGTGACACAATGAACACACAATGGACACACAATGAACACACAATGAACACACAATGAACACACAATGAACACACAATGAACACACACTTCACTTGCCCATTTTGGGTTAACAAGTTTGGGAAAACCAGTGGCATCACATAATTGAGAGGGCAGATGTTTATCTTTGATGTAGCTCATTGTTATTTAGTATGGTGGATGACCATCAACAGCAGGCCCAGTCTCTACATTTACCTCTGTAAACATCAGAAACTAAATTGTTCCAAAATATTCTGGTATTCTAAGTTGCAAAAAATTATTTAATAAATGCTTTTTTGTATTTTGTTTTTTATTTTAGTGTTTGAAATCATACCCAAGGTAATATTTGCAGCATTTTCTCAGGTGTTCATAGTAATTTTGCACTAGTGGGAAAAGACAAAAGTGTCCAACACAGGAAAGACGATTTCTGTTGATTCACAGGCACACAAAAATAGGTTTATGATGAAACATCCCACTAGTATTTTCTATCAATACTGCCTAGTTCCAAATACTGTGACTCTGTTGGGGGACATCCCTAATCATCACTTGACAAACCTCAAATGTAGAGGTAGGAAGAATAGTAGTACCTGTACCACGGGAAATCTGTAACTTACTACATGACATGCTAAAAAATAGAGTAGGTGAACAAAAACCACTCAAATAGTCACTTTTCAATGAATGTCTAGATTATCAAAAGTCACGACCTACTACATCATGGTGGTCTAGATAGAATTAGTGGGAATTCCATGAGTGTCTAGTAACATTAGACCCTTCATGGTAAAAGTAAAATTGGAAGTGGTGATGATGCAGGGCCACAGAGCCAGGATTAACAATTAGCACCAATCTATCTAGAGAATGTTGTCATCCTGGACTGGTTGTAATAACCAACTACATACAACATTACTACAAAAACATATTATAATTTGGATGAATGGTTTGAAGTTTAAAGCTAATTCTGGAGTGAAATGGAATTACTACTGCTCTAGAGATTGAACTAAGGGGGTTGAATGAAACTTCTGAGACTTTTCAAGCTTTATCTGCATTCAGGTAAGGAAAGTGCATCTACTATGCAGCAGATTGAGGGTTGGTCAATGTACTCGCAAATAACAGATACAAATCTGAGCCAATCATAATAATGATAAGAATTAATATTATGTGTCAATTTTCACTCAATTTGTTGAGGGGGTGAGTTGTGTATAAAAGGCTTCAATATAGAATATAATAAACTTTTTGTCAAAAT